>CM062080.1:0-138376 GCA_031163375.1 Conogethes punctiferalis
TGGCGAGATGCAGTACCATGGTTTCCCAACTTTAAACCCCAAAACGTTTGCCGAGATGCAGTACCCACTGGTTACCCCACAGTTATCGGTTCTGCGGCTGATGGAACGTGGCCATGGGCGCGACGGGCGTCCAGCGGTGACGTCTCGTGTCACATACGTCACCTCTCGGCCGAGAGAGCTCGGTGCAGTCGTCGCGGCCGACCGACGGCGTAGATGTGTCCGTCGTAGACGGCGGCGCCGAGGTGCTTGCGGCGCGTGGCCATGGGCGCGACGGGCGTCCAGCGGTGACGTCACGTGTCACGTGTCACATACGTCACCTCTCGGCCGAGGAGAGCTCGGTGCAGTCGTCGCGGCCGCCGACGGCGTAGATGTGTCCGTCGTAGACGGCGGCGCCGAGGTGCTTGCGGCGCGTGGCCATGGGCGCGACGGGCGTCCAGCGGTGACGTCACGTGTCACGTGTCACATACGTCACCTCTCGGCCGAGGAGAGCTCGGTGCAGTCGTCGCGGCCGCCGACGGCGTAGATGTGTCCGTCGTAGACGGCGGCGCCGAGGTGCTTGCGGCGCGTGGCCATGGGCGCGACGGGCGTCCAGCGGTGACGTCACGTGTCACATACGTCACCTCACGGCCGAGGATGAGCTCGTGCAGTCGTCGCGGCCGCCGACGGCGTAGATGTGTCCGTCGTAGACGGCGGCGCCGAGGTGCTTGCGGCGCGTGGCCATGGGCGGCGGACGGGGCGTCCAGCGGTGACCACGTGTCACGTGTCACAAGTCACCTCTCGCCGAGGAGAGCTCGGTGCAGTCGTCGCGGCCGCCGACGGCGTAGATGTGTCCGTCGTAGACGGCGGCGCGAGGTGCTTGCGGCGCGTGGCCATGGGCGCGGACGGGCGTCAGCGGTGACGTCACGTGTCACGTGTCACATACGTCACCTCTCGGCCGAGGAGAGCTCGGTGGCAGTCGTCGCGGCCGCCGACGGCGTAGATGTGTCCGTCGTAGACGCGGCGCCGAGGTGCTTGCGGCGCGTGGCCATGGTGCGCGACGGGCGTCCAGCGGTGACGTCACGTGTCACGTGTCACATACGTCACCTCTCGGCCGAGGAGGCTCGGTGCAGTCGTCGCGGCCGCCGACGGCGTAGATGTGTCCGTCGTAGACGGCGGCGCCGAGGTGCTTGCGGCGCGTGGCATGGGCGCGACGGGCGTCCAGCGGTGACGTCACGTGTCACGTGTCACATACGTCACCTCTCGGCCGAGGAGAGCTCGGTGCAGTCGTCGCGGCCGCCGACGGCGTAGATGTGTCCGTCGTAGACGGCGGCGCCGAGGTGCTTGCGGCGCGTGGCCATGGGCGCGACGGGCGTCCAGCGGTGACGTCACGTGTCACGTGTCACATACGTCACCTCTCGGCCGAGGAGAGCTCGGTGCAGTCGTCGCGGCCGCCGACGGCGTAGATGTGTCCGTCGTAGACGGCGGCGCCGAGGTGCTTGCGGCGCGTGGCCATGGCGCGACGGGCGTCCAGCGGTGACGTCACGTGTCACGTGTCACATACGTCACCTCTCGGCCGAGGAGAGCTCGGTGCAGTCGTCGCGGCCGCCGACGGCGTAGATGTGTCCCGTCGTAGACGGCGGCGCCGAGGTGCTTGCGGCGCGTGGCCATGGGCGGCGACGGGCGTCCAGCGGTGACGTCACGTGTCACGTGTCACATACGTCACCTCTCGGCCGAGGAGAGCTCGGTGCAGTCGTCGCGGCCGCCGACGGCGTAGATGTGTCCGTCGTAGACGGCGGCGCCGAGGTGCTTGCGGCGCGTGGCCATGGCGCGACGGGCGTCCAGCGGTGACGTCACGTGTCACGTGTCACATACGTCACCTCTCGGCCGAGGAGAGCTCGGTGCAGTCGTCGCGGCCGCCGACGGCGTAGATGTGTCCGTCGTAGACGGCGGCGCCGAGGTGCTTGCGGCGCGTGGCCATGGGCGCGACGGGCGTCCAGCGGTGACGTCACGTGTCACGTGTCACATACGTCACCTCTCGGCCGAGGAGAGCTCGGTGCAGTCGTCGCGGCCGCCGACGGCGTAGATGTGTCCGTCGTAGACGGCGGCGCCGAGGTGCTTGCGGCGCGTGGCCATGGGCGCGACGGGCGTCCAGCGGTGACGTCACGAGTCACGTGTCACATACGTCACCTCTCGGCCGAGGAGAGCTCGGTGCAGTCGTCGCGGCCGCCGACGGCGTAGATGTGTCCGTCGTAGACGGCGGCGCCGAGGTGCTTGCGGCGCGTGGCCATGGGCGCGACGGGCGTCCAGCGGTGACGTCACGTGTCACGTGTCACATACGTCACCTCTCGGCCGAGGAGAGCTCGTGCAAGTCGTCGCGGCCGCCGACGGCGTAGATGTGTCCGTCGTAGACGGCGGCGCCGAGGTGCTTGCGGCGCGTGGCCATGGGCGCGACGGGCGTCCAGCGGTGACGTCACGTGTCACGTGTCACATACGTCACCTCTCGGCCGAGGAGAGCTCGGTGCAGTCGTCGCGGCCGCCGACGGCGTAGATGTGTCCGTCGTAGACGGCGGCGCCGAGGTGCTTGCGGGCGCGTGGCCATGGGCGCGACGGGCGTCCAGCGGTGACGTCACGTGTCACGTGTCACGTGTCACATACGTCACCTCTCGGCCGAGGAGAGCTCGGTGCAGTCGTCGCGGCCGCCGACGGCGTAGATGTGTCCGTCGTAGACGGCGGCGCCGAGGTGCTTGCGGCGCGTGGGCCATGGGCGCGACGGGCGTCCAGCGGTGACGTCACGTGTCACGTGTCACATACGTCACCTCTCGGCCGAGGAGAGCTCGGTGCAGTCGTCGCGGCCGCCGACGGCGTAGATGTGTCCGTCGTAGACGGCGGCGCCGAGGTGCTTGCGGCGCGTGGCCATGGGCGCGACGGGCGTCCAGCGGTGGACGTCACGTGTCACGTGTCACATACGTCACCTCTCGGCCGAGGAGAGCTCGGTGCAGTCGTCGCGGCCGCCGACGGCGTAGATGTGTCCGTCGTAGACGGCGGCGCCGAGGTGCTTGCGGCGCGTGGCCATGGGCGCGACGGGCGTCCAGCGGTGACGTCACGTGTCACGTGTCACATACGTCACCTCTCGGCCGAGGAGAGCTCGGTGCAGTCGTCGCGGCCGCCGACGGCGTAGATGTGTCCGTCGTAGACGGCGGCGCCGAGGTGCTTGCGGCGCGTGGCCATGGGCGCGACGGGCGTCCAGCGGTGACGTCACGTGTCACGTGTCACATACGTCACCTCTCGGCCGAGGAGAGCTCGGTGCAGTCGTCGCGGCCGCCGACGGCGTAGATGTGTCCGTCGTAGACGGCGGCGCCGAGGTGCTTGCGGCGCGTGGCCATGGGCGCGACGGGCGTCCAGCGGTGACGTCACGTGTCACGTGTCACATTCGTCACCTCTCGGCCGAGGAGAGCTCGGTGCAGTCGTCGCGGCCGCCGACGGCGTAGATGTGTCCGTCGTAGACGGCGGCGCCGAGGTGCTTGCGGCGCGTGGCCATGGGCGCGACGGGCGTCCAGCGGTGACGTCACGTGTCACGTGTCACATACGTCACCTCTCGGCCGAGGAGAGCTCGGTGCAGTCGTCGCGGCCGCCGACGGCGTAGATGTGTCCGTCGTAGACGGCGGCGCCGAGGTGCTTGCGGCGCGTGGCCATGGGCGCGACGGGCGTCCAGCGGTTGGCGCGCGGGTCGTAGCGCTCCACGGTGTTGAGCGGCGCCTGCCCGTCCGAGCCGCCCACGGCGTACAGCGCGCCGCCCAGCACGGCCACGGCCACGCCCAGCCGCCGCGTCGTCATCGCCGCCACCTGCCGAGGAACACCTTGGAGGTTTTATAAAATGCTATCGGAGACGTTCATTGTCGGTGGAGACGGAAACGAACGAACAAAACAGAAGCTGTTCCAAATGTAAACGTGTTCTCCATTGTTTTCATTCCAATTACAAATACAAAGGGTACAAAACATCAAAAGACAAAAATCCGAATTCAAAAAAAGAACAACAACCGTTTTTCGACTACTCTTAATATACAGGGTGTAAAACAGTGCGAGCCAAATTGAGGGGGGTGGTTAGTACCTACAGTAAAAAAAAAATTTTTCTTTTGTACCTTTTAAAATTCTTTTTTATACAGTATCAAGTGTCTGTTTTTGCGACCAAAACGTAACGATTGCGTTTGCGTATTTCTCTCAATTTGTATGAAAACCGTATAAGCGCCTGCAGCGGCGAGTGGCAGAAGTGAAAAACGCGGGAAACGCCGTCCTGCCCGCCCACCACGTACAACGCGCCCCCAGCACGACGTGCGGCACTAGTCCGACTGCCCACGCCCACTGGTGGCCACGCACCTTCGTCCAGCGGTTCTCCTTGGGGTCGTACCGCTCCACGTGGTTGAGGCACTGCACGCCGTCCTGCCCGCCCACCGCGTACAGCGCGCCCTCCAGCACCCGCCACGCCCACAGACGTGCGGCACGATGACGTGGAGCCCACCGCGCCGCACCATGAAATGACAGGTGTACGTCAGATTTAATTGTTTCCTTTGCCAGTGATGAAAGTGCAATTGAAAAAAAAAGCACTGAAACGGGCCAAATGTACGCCTGAGTGAATCGTTTTCTTTGCCGATGATGGACGTGGAAAAAAAATACACTGAAACGTACCAATGTACATCAGATTTGGTTGTTGCCTTTGCCGATGCTGAACGTGAATTTAAAAAAAAAGCAAGAAACAAGACTATGTACTTATTCAAATATTTTGTGTACCTACATTTATTTCGTACCAGCATTTCGAATTTATTTCCTTTGCCGAAGATGAAAGTTAATTAAAAAAAATAAGAAACAATTCGAATTTTTCTATTCAAAAATAATCATAAACCGTTTAAATTTATTTCCTTTGCTATACGACTACTTAGCATTAAAAAAATTCTGAACAACACATTCGTCAATAAGAAAAGTTGAATTTGGAATCATTAAAAATTTTAGCGAAAATATCGCAGGACACTTCTCTTTTTCACTACGCTCTTTAATCGATTTTAAACCCTTATTACAATCTACTACAAGGTACATACATAATATAATTAGTATGTATACGCAGCGTCGCTGCGACATCGCTAATCTACCTGCCGACTACGCTAGTTGGCCGCACTCGGTACCTGGTTGGTCTGCGGGTCGTACCGCTCGATGCTGTTGAGGTAGCTCTGGCCGTCGTGGCCGCCGACGGCGTACAGCAGGTCGTGCAGCACGGCCACGCCCACGCCGCAGCGTCGCTTCGACATGGGCGCGACCATCTTCCACTCGGCCGTCTGTGGGTCGAATCGCTCGACTGACGCGATGGCGTCGCCGGAACACCAGCCGCCGACGGCGAATAGGACTTCGCCTGGGGAACAAGTGACAGTTTCAATCAGTCGTACCAAAATTTTTGATTATGAAAGCTACGAACACTGGTCTCCACAAAAGATTTGGGCAGCTAAGCATGTCTGGTGACGCGAGCAACAAATTATATATTAAATTGAAATAGGTAGTAAGTTGTTTTAAGTATTTCATTGATACAGAAATTAGAACAAAACCATAAATTTTTCTTTTTCTTTGATTTGGAAAAAGCATTCGATATCGTAGATAATCCAACATTGCTCAGGAAACTGTGCCATTATACCGTTCAGAACAACTTGTTTATCTGATTCAGTAACACTTGACTGAAAGTATACAAAAAGTAAATGCAAACAGTAACTTTTACATCGAACTTCCTTAATTAAAAAGGTGTACCTCAAGGATCGATATTGGGACCTTTGTTCTTTTTCATTAATATAGGTCTTTACCTTACATACTTTGCATAGATGATGAGATCATTTCACCTCTGAATTCGACTATGTCATATCCAAAACATTAACACTTAATTAACGCGACTCGGGAAAAATTAAGGGAGCCTTGAGAAATTTGTAGGCTCGCTTTAGTATTGTATTTCGTATCCATTAGTACCTCTCCTGGTGGGTTTCCTGGGCCTCGTCTGGGGCCTTGCATGAGCGGCCTTTCCTGCGGCAGCAGCAGGTAGTTCTTGGCCTCGTCGAGCAGGTCGCGGCAGGCGTCGTCGGACCGTATCAGCAGCTCGGACGAGACCGTGCCCACCAGGAACTTGGGACTGAGCAGCGGTAGGCGCACGTGTTGTAATACCTAGAAAACGGACAGTTAGGTATTTAGAGAAGCAGACAAGTGAAGTTTTAGTACCGAGTCTTGTTTAATGGACATGCCTCTCATGTCTATTTAAAACACGAACCACCAGAGAGTTTTAAAGAAATGCACCAGATGGCACCACTTACGCACTACACGGGTTAAGACAAATTCTCCAAATAGCAATTATTATCCTATAGTCTTTTAGAAAGAGGCCTAACCTATTCATCCCCAGTTAGTCCATCAGTGGACGTTTCTAGGCTGAGGCTGATGATAATGACCATGTTCGTGGTGCTAGGTCATTCATTCATTCAAAATTTAAGAGCCCCGCTCTTGTCGGTGGAGCAATTTCCATTCTTCCTGGACTCTGCCAGCACCTTCAACTCCCTGTCATCATCATCATCATCATCAGCCTATTACAGTCCACTGCTGGACAGTATATTGCCACTTAGAGCAAACATCTGGAGGATATACCCATAATCGCCACGCTGGGCAGGCGGGTTGGCGATCGCGGGGCGTAGCTTCTTGCTCCGGCGACGCTGCTGCCCGTCACGGTCTTTAGTATTAGCTACGCCTTCAATTGTGATGGTTATACCGCCACCAGTCGGTTGCCAGCGCCTCGTTTGTTATTCGGCAGGATGCACCACGGGCAGGTGAGGTTGCTTGGAGCGAAAAGATGATAGGCCGCTCCTTACATCCCAACTCCCTGTACGTCATGACATCAACTTTTTCCATCAACTGAGGTACCTGTGCTAAATGCTGCCGCCTCTCGGCCACGTTGTACTTGACCCAGGACATGACCGCCTGGAAGGTCTGCTCCTCGGAGCGCACGTTGAGCTCGTCCGACGACACGATGTCGATCAGCTGCGCCGCGGGCAGCAGCAGGAACTCCTCGCTCTCCATCACCTGGACAACGGGAACAGGGATTATGCATCAAAAATGTATCCATGTATTTACTTACTTAAAGCTGCGGCCACACATTTCACGACATTATGTCGAGCCACTATAAAAAAATTTTAAAAAATTCTGACTCAAAATGCACATGACGTCATCGGATCTCGCTGTCTGATCAATAACTTAAAGCTTTATAACTTCTATAATAAATAAATGTTATTTCAAATTTTTCGATACCTATTTCAGTATAGAACGATAAAAGATTTCAAGTATAGAAGAAGTATACTCAAATCTTCAGATTTTCGAAGCGGTTTCGAATACATGATAATTATAAATTCTCTCCCTGCAGAAAGAAATACTTCCGAGGGTATTCTGAATAACCTGTCAGGATTAACATGAACTGTACCTCAGGGAAGTTCTGCTGTGTGAATTTGTCCGCTATACGCAGCAGCTCCCGGCAGGAGTGTGTGTCGGCGAAGGCGCGGATGCCCAGGCAGTTGGTGCAGTCCAGCTGCCGCTTGAGGAACTCGCAGCATACATCCTGGATCTCCTGCAGCTGCAGCAAACACGCCGCGGGCAGTAACGCCTGGGAACAAGCGCGACATTGGCAATAACCTGGGATGTGTGCTGCATGTTTTGGTTAGTAGCCATTGGCAGTAGAATGGTTCAGTTATCAATTGTGACGAAATGCTGATGTCTCTAGGTCGCTGGTTCATATCCGGCTCGAAGGACCAAAGCACGCCATCAGACCATCAAACTTTTACCACCAGTATGGTGGTGACTTCTGCCATGGCGTGGTATTAGTGACCGTTATACGTTCAGTGTTCGTTGTACATACGACAAAGTTCCCGGTCGAACACTTGTAAGACAAAAATCATTCGGCGTCAAGCCATGCTCCCAAAACGACGAATGGAATATTTTTAAATATTCCAGTTTCAAAATTTCATGTTTCACCAATTGTTTTTAAGCGTTAATCTCGCCTATTGGTGGAAGTAAAAAGTGGGCGGGGCTTACAGTCAGCAGCCATTTAACGGAATTAGTTTGAAAAGTGTACTACCGGGAACTTTGTCGATTGTACATAACATGGCCACTGGCCTCACCTGCACGTTGCTCTCCTCGACGACTATGTGCGCGGTGTAGCAGAACTCGACCAGCTGCTCCATGGCCTGCTCGTCCACGTCGCGTATGGTCACCTCGGTGGCGCGCGACTCCGCCAGCTCGCCCGTGAACATCGCCCGGAAGTATGGACTGCATGCTGATAGTATTACTCTGGAAATGTAATATGGGAGGTTTATTTCATCATCAAACTAATATTCTCGGCTCGATGGCTCAATTAGTAGTGACCTCTGCCTTCTGAGCCAAGGGTCGTGGGTTCGATCCCCACACATTACAAACATTTGTGTGCATGAACATGTCTGTTTGTATTGGTCTGGGTGTTTTCTATGTATAATATGTATTTATTTACAAAAAAAAAATCTAAATATGTATATCAGCTGTCTAGTACCCATAGTACAAGCTTCGGCTTAGTTTGGAACTAGATGGCGCTGTGTGGCCCAGCGTGGCACGTCTTGGGTTATTTATTATTCAGTCATCAAAATTGTCCATGTACTCGTAGTTTATGGATTTAGAATAGACCAACCCATTTCATCCCGTGGATAAAACGATGGTACACCTGCTTCAGCGTCCCGTGTGTCCGGACATCTGTCTGCACGAAGTCTTGCAGACCGCCAGCGATAGAGCGATCCGCATCACACGAGTTTTGGTCTCACAGCACATAGTCGTTACGTCATTAACTCAAGAAGAAGATGAAGATCCCGTAGGCGTCGTAGAAGACGACTAAGGGAATATCAAGAAACGGTCAGCAACGTCTCATCACAAATAAAACCTACTGCGTTACCCAACAAACATACAAAGTTTACCAACGACAATTGTCATTGGGGAATGCCTATGTCCAGCAGTGGATGTATGCAGGCTAATAATTATGATGAGGGCGCGGGTGCTTCTGACTGCAGCAGCGCAGTGTCGCATACCTGTGCGCGAACAGCTTCCTGTTGGCGACGTTGAGCACCACGTCGCACAGCTCGCGGTGGCGGCGCAGCGCGGACAGCTCGCCGAGGATGGCGCGCGGGTGCTTCTGACTGCAGCAGCGCAGTGTCGCATACCTGTGCGCGAACAGCTTCCTGTTGGCGACGTTGAGCACCACGTCGCACAGCTCGCGGTGGCGGCGCAGCGCGGACAGCTCGCCGAGGATGGCGCGCGGGTGCTTCTGACTGCAGCAGCGCAGTGTCGCATACCTGTGCGCGAACAGCTTCCTGTTGGCGACGTTGAGCACCACGTCGCACAGCTCGCGGTGGCGGCGCAGCGCGGACAGCTCGCCGAGGATGGCGCGCGGGTGCTTCTGACTGCAGCAGCGCAGTGTCGCATACCTGTGCGCGAACAGCTTCCTGTTGGCGACGTTGAGCACCACGTCGCACAGCTCGCGGTGGCGGCGCAGCGCGGACAGCTCGCCGAGGATGGCGCGCGGGTGCTTCTGACTGCAGCAGCGCAGTGTCGCATACCTGTGCGCGAACAGCTTCCTGTTGGCGACGTTGAGCACCACGTCGCACAGCTCGCGGTGGCGGCGCAGCGCGGACAGCTCGCCGAGGATGGCGCGCGGGTGCTTCTGACTGCAGCAGCGCAGTGTCGCATACCTGTGCGCGAACAGCTTCCTGTTGGCGACGTTGAGCACCACGTCGCACAGCTCGCGGTGGCGGCGCAGCGCGGACAGCTCGCCGAGGATGGCGCGCGGGTGCTTCTGACTGCAGCAGCGCAGTGTCGCATACCTGTGCGCGAACAGCTTCCTGTTGGCGACGTTGAGCACCACGTCGCACAGCTCGCGGTGGCGGCGCAGCGCGGACAGCTCGCCGAGGATGGCGCGCGGGTGCTTCTGACTGCAGCAGCGCAGTGTCGCATACCTGTGCGCGAACAGCTTCCTGTTGGCGACGTTGAGCACCACGTCGCACAGCTCGCGGTGGCGGCGCAGCGCGGACAGCTCGCCGAGGATGGCGCGCGGGTGCTTCTGACTGCAGCAGCGCAGTGTCGCATACCTGTGCGCGAACAGCTTCCTGTTGGCGACGTTGAGCACCACGTCGCACAGCTCGCGGTGGCGGCGCAGCGCGGACAGCTCGCCGAGGATGGCGCGCGGGTGCTTCTGACTGCAGCAGCGCAGTGTCGCATACCTGTGCGCGAACAGCTTCCTGTTGGCGACGTTGAGCACCACGTCGCACAGCTCGCGGTGGCGGCGCAGCGCGGACAGCTCGCCGAGGATGGCGCGCGGGTGCTTCTGACTGCAGCAGCGCAGTGTCGCATACCTGTGCGCGAACAGCTTCCTGTTGGCGACGTTGAGCACCACGTCGCACAGCTCGCGGTGGCGGCGCAGCGCGGACAGCTCGCCGAGGATGGCGCGCGGGTGCTTCTGACTGCAGCAGCGCAGTGTCGCATACCTGTGCGCGAACAGCTTCCTGTTGGCGACGTTGAGCACCACGTCGCACAGCTCGCGGTGGCGGCGCAGCGCGGACAGCTCGCCGAGGATGGCGCGCGGGTGCTTCTGACTGCAGCAGCGCAGTGTCGCATACCTGTGCGCGAACAGCTTCCTGTTGGCGACGTTGAGCACCACGTCGCACAGCTCGCGGTGGCGGCGCAGCGCGGACAGCTCGCCGAGGATGGCGCGCGGGTGCTTCTGACTGCAGCAGCGCAGTGTCGCATACCTGTGCGCGAACAGCTTCCTGTTGGCGACGTTGAGCACCACGTCGCACAGCTCGCGGTGGCGGCGCAGCGCGGACAGCTCGCCGAGGATGGCGCGCGGGTGCTTCTCGGACGTGTGCGACAGCCGCGCGCCGCCGCCGCCGCCCGCCCCGCCGCCCGGCGACCCGCCCTCGCCCATCCTGACCCACATAAAACTAAAATTAACCCTGTCACACATATAGCTTTTTTGATGACAAAAATGCATTTGATACACCAGGGTGCACTAAAACTGATGTTAGTCATTTAGGCACTCTTATCTGCTGAGAGACAGGATGCCCATATGGATTCAATTACACCTAAATATTCCCATTTAACTCTTCTTCTCAACCAAATATCCAAGATTTCATTATCCATTGCTCTTTAGACAGAATTGGCAACTTTTCTACATCAAATGTTCCGTTGTAGACAGAATATGCCCATCTGGGCAGGGACCAAATGGACACTAAGGTTCAGCACCAGGAGAACCCTGGTGACTTCATCATCATGAGACAGAAAAACTGCTAGTCCAACGAAATTAGAAATACCCAGGACATGGTTGACCTTGGACAGAGCTGAATGGAGGCTGTCTTGGTGTCAAAAGACATGTCAGACGGACAGACAATTTTATGTCATGTCAGAGGCGGCACTTTATGCTATAAAGCACCGTAAAGGCTTATATAAAAAATTGTTCTAATGAAGTATGAAACATATACAGCAAATACAAATATACATCCAACATTTACATTTAACTATTATTTCTATACAATTTGTACAATATACTAACACTCAACACAAACTAATATCTTCAAAACTTTCACAGTTCACGTTCCACACCTACTGTCACTTTCTTTTAATTAAAAGAAATATTTTTCAGCAGTGCACTCAACACGTCACATCTCGACCGTTTGACGTAAAACAGACGTTTTAATAATTAATTAATGTAATTTCACACCAACTATCTTGCCTCATTGTTACACAAGGAAGAACAATTAACCTTGAGTCTAGAGAACATTAGATAACTATGAATAAATTGTGTTAATGGCAACCCAACAAAACTGTGTGTAATAATTATTCATGTGTTGTCATGCGCAGACAGAGGTGAAGTGTTTTAATTTTACAATCATTACTGGATTCATTTAAATTTCTAATCGCGGTCACTATACCTACATTTGAATTAATATAAACAACACACAAACTGGAATGTTTAAATGGTCAAACAGAAAAATAAAAGTATGATATGTGAATCTTTTTGCTCAGTTAATATTAACCAAAGTATTATTCTTAACAAAAATTAGGTTTAATTTAATTTTTTCATTCGCTATATTTCGAATAATCCATAATAAAAATAAAATAAATAGCATACTTATTTTATTTTTATATATGACTAGCTGTGCTCGCGACTTCATCCGCGTGGAATAGTTATTTTTTCCCCGTTTTTTTTTTACATTTTCCATTATTTCTTCGCTCCTAATAGTTGCAGCATGATGTTATATAGCCTAAAGCCTTCCTCGATAAATGGTCTATACAACACAAAAAGAATTTTTCAATACGGACCAGTAGTTCCTGAGATAAGCGCGTTCAAACAAACAAACTCTTCCAGCTTTATAATATTAGTTAAGATTTGGTAAAGTACCATTACACTTTCCAATATTAAGTAATTATATACAAACAAAATTAGATAAGTGTTCAATACAGCATAATAATGAATACATGCATAACAAGTTTATGTGACAATCAGCTGTTGACCTAGTAACACAAATCTTTCACCAGTTTACAAGACTCAAAGACTTCAGTACGTAAAGTATGTTGTAATGTAAGTTACTCAAGACTTCAAGACATTTAGATTGAACTTAGAACTGTAGAGCATGAAAGGCCAAGGTTCTTGAAAATGAACAGGGAGAATGTAGCTGTATGTTTATAATTTTAATATAAATATTAAAGAAAGGCGCCAGAAACTCAAAGGCGGCTGCGCGCTACAATCAGATCTTGCAAAGATGTGTCAACGAAAAAAACAGTACAAATTATTATAGGAGTTCACTCACCTCTTGTGACCACGCGAGTTACCCAGCTGCAAACGCAGCGGGGGCGAAGCCCAACCCCAACGGAGTCAATCTGCAACACAGCACACAGCCCTTATGCCACCAGAATGCAACTGCACCCAAAGACCCCAGTGTTGTTGCTGATATTAGTTATGCAAATGTCAATACCCCGTCCTCGCCCTTACCTTTGACGAATGATATTCCACTGCACAACAAAACCTATCCTCCAGGACTGCGAAACGCTAATTAAGCGCCCGGAGGAGTCCAATACAATTAACGGCACATCGTTTTTCCAATCTCACAAGTTTTTATGTTTACTGTTGAACAGACATCGTAGGTACTTTTGTCCACTGGTAAATTTTAACAGGCACGTTCGAAACATGTATGTTTCGAGTCACAAAGTTTTAGAATCATTTTTCAATTTATAAGTTTTATTGAATTCGTTATCAATTTTCCTACAAATCTGACCCTTTACAAAAAAATAAACAAACCCAAATCGACAAATCTTCGTTTTATCGAGAAACTATTACAATATTTTATTTACAAAATCTCTCTCAACAACAACAACGTGAGGCTTCTTGCACCTGCGCTGCTCAAAGTGTCAAAAATTATTGACTGTGAAATATATATCTGTCTCTTTTTTTTTTTTGCGCGGGAACCTTTGAACACGAAAGGCGCCTAAAAGTTTGTGCGATAGAAAACATTTAATTTTATTTGTAAATATAGTTTTATCACTTGGTAACTGTACATAAAATTGTTTATAGTAGTTTTATAATTGTAAAGAGTACGGATTAAGAAGATGGGAGGAGTTAAGAAACGAAAAAAAGATCCGCCTGACGACCGAACATCTCCCACAATGGGGACGTCTTCGGATTCCGACGACGATCATGCCACCAGGAAGTATAATATTTTTAAAGTCCCAGGGTACTCGAGGAAGTACCCTGAAAATAGTCAAAAATCAGAATATATCGTTTTTCTGTCGCATAATGACGATCAAAGATACTTTTCCGACAAAGACAGATTGGCCATTTCCCATGCCATACGGAAATATTGTGTAACTGGCATCTTACATCTTAGGTCCATTAACAAATATAAAATAGGCATTACTTTTGACTTATCAAACAACGCCAATGTATTTTTAAAAAATAAGAAACTATTAGATGAACTGGCCTTAAAGGCCACAATTCCAGCAACGAGTTCTGAGGTTACTGGTGTCCTCACATCAGTTCCTACAGATTTGTCAAACGAAAAAATATTTTCGCTCATAGGCAGCTCCCGCAATGTGATCCAAGTGAGACGCTTCATGCGTCGAGTGCGTAACGAAAATGGCTCAATATCTTTTCTACCCACCCAGACTGTTGCTGTCACGTTCGCATCCACCGAACTTCCACAATATGTTTACCTCGATAGTTGGCGGCACGAAGTTAGCACTTATGTACCTCCAGTGCAACAATGCCTTCGTTGCCTTAAATACGGACATATTGCAAAATTTTGTCGGAACGCAGAAGTGTGCTCTATATGCTCACAAAGCCACAATTTCAAAACTTGTACAGAAGACCCCAAAAATGCTAAGTGTTCGAACTGTGGTGGCAATCATATAGCGATATCAAACCAGTGTCCTAAAAAGAAAGAGAAATTAGAAGAAAACAAAATTAAGTCCATGGCCACCAAATACTCTGAGTTATTTAATGAAAATTCTTTCCCACATTTAACTAAGTCCAACATAGAAACTCAGTTCAATAATCTAACTAAATCTACATTTTTTATGAATATTTTTACTCAAGCCGTCACAAAGATGATAACAAATCAAAAAGATACCCCCATCAATTCAAAATCAATTAAAGATATATTAGAAGAGACCTTCAGAAACAGTATGTCTCCCCCTAATAATGGATTGTCTTAATATCATGCAGTGGAATGCTCAGAGCATTTTATGCAATAAGCTCCAATTCACTAAGTTTTTATATGATAATAACATACATGTTGCAATAATATCAGAAACATGGTTAACTCCTGTTAAAAACTTTAGTATAAAAGGATATCAAATTGAAAGAAATGATATAGGTAATAAGCATAATGGTGTAGCCATTTTAATCCATAACTCAATAAATTTCAAAAAAGTTAACACATATTCAGATAACTCCCTACAAAATATTTGTGTAAGAATAGTTGTAAATAATAGAGAAATTAGTATTGTAAGTTTTTATTGTCCTCCAACTTGTAATCCAGCTTTTAATAAACAAAAATTTGATTCTTTAGTAAGGTCAATTCCGGAACCAATTATTTTTGCCGGCGATTTCAACGCCCATCACACATCTTGGGGGTGTAACTCCATCAACCCAAGGGGTAGAGATATTTTAGAAGTTGTTGATGACAATAACTTAATTTTACTCAATTCTGGTGAGGCGACTACTGTTGGTTCTTTGTCGTGGCGTCCAAATGCTTTAGATTTGTCCTTCGTGTCTCCATCCTTGTCTCTTTGTTCTGATTGGTCTGTACATAATGATCCCCTTGGCAGCTATCATCTCCCTGCAATAATTAAAATATATGTAAATAATAGTCATGTAAATAGTGATCCAACGTGTAGAGATAGTAATCTGCCTATTTACCCTAATTTTAAAATGGTGGATTGGAATATGTATACACAAAATGTAGATTTGTTATTGCTTGAACATGTGGTTAGTGATATTAGCCCGCTGGAGGCCTATAGTTCATTTTGTGAAATTCTGAAATCAGCTGTTGATGAATCCCTTCCTTCTCGCAACACTTCTTTTTCTTTCTCTGCAGCCAAAACAACCTCATCATTGCATAGTCCTCCTCGTAAATTATCTCGGAATCCTCCCCTTCCATGGTGGAATAAAAAATGTTCAGAGGCAGTTCAAAATTCTAAAACTGCATATTTAAATTTTAAAAATAACCCTTCTGATCTAACCTATATAGAGTTTAAAAGATTACAAGCTATCAAAAAACGCACCTTAAAAACTGAGCGAACAAATAGTTGGGTTGAACTTTGTGGCACTTTCAATCGTTGTACTCCATTGTCAAGAATCTGGAAATATATGCGTAAATTTAACAAAACATACACCTTTAAGAAAAATGATGATAGTTGGGTTCAGGATTTTTTACAAAAGTACACACCTGACTATGTAAATAATAATATTACTTTTCCTTTAAATAATGAAACCAATTCTGTAAATAATTTTATAACTGAACCATTTTCTATTCAAGAATTAATATCAGCTATTTCTTCTAGGAAAGACAGTGCTTTTGGTTTAGATGGCTTTCCATATATCATGTTGAAAAGGCTTAGTGATCAGGGGATGCATGCTTTTCTTAAAATTTTAAATAACCTGTGGTTAAATAATGTTATACCTTCATCTTGGAAGACTGATTGTTTGGTTCCTATCCTAAAACCTGATAAGCCTAGTTCATCTCCTGATTCTTACCGTCCCATTGCATTGACTTCTTGTGTAGGAAAAGTTTTTGAGCAGTTACTCAAACAAAGATTGGAATTTTATGTAGAAAAGAATAATATTTTACCTGCAAATCAATTTGGCTTTCGAAGAGGTACCTCATCGCGTGAAAGTATATGTCAGTTACAACTCGATATTCAAAATAGTTTAAGTAAAAAAGAATTCTTAATGTCTGTCTTTTTTGATATTGCTGGGGCTTTTAATAGTGTAAATATAGACATCCTTTGTGGTGAACTGAATTCTGTGTTTCCAAGTAAAGTAGTTCACTGGATCCATAATTTCTTGACTAATAGGGAAGTTTTTGTCAAACATGAAGGAAAATTGCATGGTCCAAGACTAGCTTCTGTTGGTGTGTGTCAAGGAGGAATACTCTCTCCACTTATATTCATCCTCTATATACGCCGGTTGAATTTGATCCTGGGTTCTGATGTGAAGAATCTCCAATTTGCTGATGACTTAGTTGTTTACGCATCTGGAAAAAATTTGGAAATTGTATCAGATAAACTAAATAAATCACTGAAAGGGTTACATACATACTTTTCCTATTTGAATCTAAGCATTAATACTTTGAAATCAAAGCTCGTTATTTTTGGCAAATCAAGTTCTATTGCACCTTCTATTAATTATAATAATATCCCTATCCCCATCTCATGTGAAGTGAAGTTTTTAGGTGTGCTCTTTACCCGCAATATGTCTTGGAAAAATTATATTGAACTAATATGCTCTAGAGCTAATAAAGCTTTCAATGTCCTGAAATCTATCTGTAGAACATCTTGGGGTGCTGATCCCAAAATACTATTGCTTTTATACAAATCTTTAATTCGTAGTCATTTCGAGTATGGTTTCCTTTGTTTCGCTAGTGATAGTCGGCTGGTAGATTTCTTGAATAAAATACAAAATAAAAGTTTAAGGCTAATTACTGGGGCATTTAGAAGTACCCCTATTAATGTAATGCAAGTTGAGTGTAACTTACCTCCATTAAATATAAGATTTTCTTATTTAAAGGAAAAGTTTTTATTGAAATTATATAGTAAAAAATTATATAGTAAAATTGGCAATCATCTTTTCTTGTATCTCCATAATTCAATTTCTCACTTCCATTGTCATTCCCTTTATATTGTTCAGGACTTTCGTAATTTTGTAAATTTGCTTGATTCATTGAAAATTCACAGGCAATCCCTTCTTCCTTGTTATCAGGGGGATTTTTCTAGCAAATTTCCTGCAATTGACATTATTATTGAACATGAGTTATCTTCTAATGATGTACTTAGTAAACTGTCTGAATATGATGGTTACAGACGTTTATACACTGATGGGTCAAAATCTGACTCTGCTGTGTCTTTTGCAATTTATGATAGATTATTAAATACTGGTTCTGGTTTTAAAATAAATTCAAACACAAGTATATTCTCAGCTGAGGCCTTGGCTATTCTTGCTGCCTTAAAACATATTGAACATAAAAATAATGGGTGTTCTAAATGGATCATACTTAGTGATAGTATGAGTGTTCTAGAAAATCTCAAAAATAACAAATATAATGCTAACACAAATTATTTGATCCCTTTAATTAAAGAATTATGGCTAAACCTTTTAATGATGTACAGTATAAAGGTAGTATTTATGTGGGTTCCTTCTCACTCTGGTGTTTTAGGAAATGAGCAAGCTGACTTTTTAGCCAGAACTATAACAAATCTATCAACTATTATTCCTGATTCCAGTGATAGTCTCAACTTTTTAGTGCCTTATTCAGATATAGACTTCATTTTAAAAAGAAGGTCGATAGAATTGTGGAGAAGACATTGGAATTACACCGTCCAAATTGAAAACAAAGGGTTATGGTATGCTACTTACAATGTTCCCATTGGGAGTAAGCCCTGGTTCTGCAAAAGCAGCTTTTATATTAACAGAAAATTTTATTCTTGTATTTTAAGGCTTCGTTTTGGGCACTGTCGTTTAAATTTTCATCTCTTTCGTTTAAAAATTGTTCGAAGCTCACACTGTGATCATTGCAATACACAGTCAGAGCAATCCGTGTCACACATCTTCTTTGATTGCTCATCCTTCGGCATTCAGCGCCTTGTGCTAATGGATGAGCTGATTGAAATTTATGGTAATCCCAATTTGGTACCGCGCTCAATCCAGGCTCTCCTTGTAAATGCTTTGACTTACATTCCCCTATATAAATTTATTTGTAATACCGTTGGGCAAATCTAAAGGTGTAAATCTATGTAGTAATAATTATATTCTTTTGTCAGGAAATATGCAATTTTATATTATGTGTATATATGTAAATACTACTTTGGTTTTTGTTTTTAGTTGTAATCTTCTTGTTATAATAATTTTTGCTGATTTTACTTTGCTTTTGCTTGAGTCGTTGGCATTTTCTAACCTCTACACTGACTGACATGAAGTTGTCATAAATTTTGACACATGGATTTGACACATTATGGATTTGACATTTCATTGAAACGAGAATGAATAACTTGGACGGAAAAAAATGAATGGAACAGGAAACATAAACTTATTATAATACATGGAACAGGATAAAATTATAAAATACTAATGAAGTTATTAACATACACTGGAAATGAATGTAATTTTACTTAAGACTTGGCAGCATGGTCTCAGACCTTAGCCGGTTCCATTAGGAACGAATTTATTAAAAAAAAAAAAAATATATATCTGTCTCTGGCGCGGGAACCTTTGAACACGAAAGGCGCCTAAAAGTTTGTGCGATAGAAAATATTTAATTTTATTTGTAAATATAGTTTTATCACTTGGTAACTGTACATAAAATTGTTTATAGTAGTTTTATAGTTGTAAAGAGTACGGATTAAGAAGATGGGAGGAGTTAAGAAACGAAAAAAAGATCCGCCTGACGACCGAACATCTCCCACAATGGGGACGTCTTCGGATTCCGACGACGATCATGCCACCAGGAAGTATAATATTTTTAAAGTCCCAGGGTACTCGAGGAAGTACCCTGAAAATAGTCAAAAATCAGAATATATCGTTTTTCTGTCGCATAATGACGATCAAAGATACTTTTCCGACAAAGACAGATTGGCCATTTCCCATGCCATACGGAAATATTGTGTAACTGGCATCTTACATCTTAGGTCCATTAACAAATATAAAATAGGCATTACTTTTGACTTATCAAACAACGCCAATGTATTTTTAAAAAATAAGAAACTATTAGATGAACTGGCCTTAAAGGCCACAATTCCAGCAACGAGTTCTGAGGTTACTGGTGTCCTCACATCAGTTCCTACAGATTTGTCAAACGAAAAAATATTTTCGCTCATAGGCAGCTCCCGCAATGTGATCCAAGTGAGACGCTTCATGCGTCGAGTGCGTAACGAAAATGGCTCAATATCTTTTCTACCCACCCAGACTGTTGCTGTCACGTTCGCATCCACCGAACTTCCACAATATGTTTACCTCGATAATTGGCGGCACGAAGTTAGCACTTATGTACCTCCAGTGCAACAATGCCTTCGTTGCCTTAAATACGGACATATTGCAAAATTTTGTCGGAACGCAGAAGTGTGCTCTATATGCTCACAAAGCCACAATTTCAAAACTTGTACAGAAGACCCCAAAAATGCTAAGTGTTCGAACTGTGGTGGCAATCATATAGCGATATCAAACCAGTGTCCTAAAAAGAAAGAGAAATTAGAAGAAAACAAAATTAAGTCCATGGCCACCAAATACTCTGAATTATTTAATGAAAATTCTTTCCCACATTTAACTAAGTCCAACATAGAAACTCAGTTCAATAATCTAACTAAATCTACATTTTTTATGAATATTTTTACTCAAGCCGTCACAAAGATGATAACAAATCAAAAAGATACCCCCATCAATTCAAAATCAATTAAAGATATATTAGAAGAGACCTTCAGAAACAGTATGTCTCCCCCTAATAATGGATTGTCTTAATATCATGCAGTGGAATGCTCAGAGCATTTTATGCAATGAGCTCCAATTCACTAAGTTTTTATATGATAATAACATACATGTTGCAATAATATCAGAAACATGGTTAACTCCTGTTAAAAACTTTAGTATAAAAGGATATCAAATTGAAAGAAATGATATAGGTAATAAGCATAATGGTGTAGCCATTTTAATCCATAACTTAATAAATTTCAAAAAAGTTAACACATATTCAGATAACTCCCTACAAAATATTTGTGTAAGAATAGTTGTAAATAATAGAGAAATTAGTATTGTAAGTTTTTATTGTCCTCCAACTTGTAATCCAGCTTTTAATAAACAAAAATTTGATTCTTTAGTAAGGTCAATTCCGGAACCAATTATTTTTGCCGGCGATTTCAACGCCCATCACACATCTTGGGGGTGTAACTCCATCAACCCAAGGGGTAGAGATATTTTAGAAGTTGTTGATGACAATAACTTAATTTTACTCAATTCTGGTGAGGCGACTACTGTTGGTTCTTTGTCGTGGCGTCCAAATGCTTTAGATTTGTCCTTCGTGTCTCCATCCTTGTCTCTTTGTTCTGATTGGTCTGTACATAATGATCCCCTTGGCAGCTATCATCTCCCTGCAATAATTAAAATATATGTAAATAATAGTCATGTAAATAGTGATCCAACGTGTAGAGATAGTAATCTGCCTATTTACCCTAATTTTAAAATGGTGGATTGGAATATGTATACACAAAATGTAGATTTGTTATTGCTTGAACATGTGGTTAGTGATATTAGCCCGCTGGAGGCCTATAGTTCATTTTGTGAAATTCTGAAATCAGCTGTTGATAAATCCCTTCCTTCTCGCAACACTTCTTTTTCTTTCTCTGCAGCCAAAACAACCTCATCATTGCATAGTCCTCCTCGTAAATTATCTCGAAATCCTCCCCTTCCATGGTGGAATAAAAAATGTTCAGAGGCAGTTCAAAATTCTAAAACTGCATATTTAAATTTTAAAAATAACCCTTCTGATCTAACCTATATAGAGTTTAAAAGATTACAAGCTATCAAAAAACGCACCTTAAAAACTGAGCGAACAAATAGTTGGGTTGAACTTTGTGGCACTTTCAATCGTTGTACTCCATTGTCAAGAATCTGGAAATATATGCGTAAATTTAACAAAACATACACCTTTAAGAAAAATGATGATAGTTGGGTTCAGGATTTTTTACAAAAGTACACACCTGACTATGTAAATAATAATATTACTTTTCCTTTAAATAATGAAACCAATTCTGTAAATAATTTTATAACTGAACCATTTTCTATTCAAGAATTAATATCAGCTATTTCTTCTAGGAAAGACAGTGCTTTTGGTTTAGATGGCTTTCCATATATCATGTTGAAAAGGCTTAGTGATCAGGGGATGCATGCTTTTCTTAAAATTTTAAATAACCTGTGGTTAAATAATGTTATACCTTCATCTTGGAAGACTGATTGTTTGGTTCCTATCCTAAAACCTGATAAGCCTAGTTCATCTCCTGATTCTTACCGTCCCATTGCATTGACTTCTTGTGTAGGAAAAGTTTTTGAGCAGTTACTCAAACAAAGATTGGAATTTTATGTAGAAAAGAATAATATTTTACCTGCAAATCAATTTGGCTTTCGAAGAGGTACCTCATCGCGTGAAAGTATATGTCAGTTACAACTCGATATTCAAAATAGTTTAAGTAAAAAAGAATTCTTAATGTCTGTCTTTTTTGATATTGCTGGGGCTTTTAATAGTGTAAATATAGACATCCTTTGTGGTGAACTGAATTCTGTGTTTCCAAGTAAAGTAGTTCACTGGATCCATAATTTCTTGACTAATAGGGAAGTTTTTGTCAAACATGAAGGAAAATTGCATGGTCCAAGACTAGCTTCTGTTGGTGTGTGTCAAGGAGGAATACTCTCTCCACTTATATTCATCCTCTATATACGCCGGTTGAATTTGATCCTGGGTTCTGATGTGAAGAATCTCCAATTTGCTGATGACTTAGTTGTTTACGCATCTGGAAAAAATTTGGAAATTGTATCAGATAAACTAAATAAATCACTGAAAGGGTTACATACATACTTTTCCTATTTGAATCTAAGCATTAATACTTTGAAATCAAAGCTCGTTATTTTTGGCAAATCAAGTTCTATTGCATCTTCTATTAATTATAATAATATCCCTATCCCCATCTCATGTGAAGTGAAGTTTTTAGGTGTGCTCTTTACCCGCAATATGTCTTGGAAAAATTATATTGAACTAATATGCTCTAGAGCTAATAAAGCTTTCAATGTCCTGAAATCTATCTGTAGAACATCTTGGGGTGCTGATCCCAAAATACTATTGCTTTTATACAAATCTTTAATTCGTAGTCATTTCGAGTATGGTTTCTTTTGTTTCGCTAGTGATAGTCGGCTGGTAGATTTCTTGAATAAAATACAAAATAAAAGTTTAAGGCTAATTACTGGGGCATTTAGAAGTACCCCTATTAATGTAATGCAAGTTGAGTGTAACTTACCTCCATTAAATATAAGATTTTCTTATTTAAAGGAAAAGTTTTTATTGAAATTATATAGTAAAATTGGCAATCATCTTTTCTTGTATCTCCATAATTCAATTTCTCACTTCCATTGTCATTCCCTTTATATTGTTCAGGACTTTCGTAATTTTGTAAATTTGCTTGATTCATTGAAAATTCACAGGCAATCCCTTCTTCCTTGTTATCAGGGGGATTTTTCTAGCAAATTTCCTGCAATTGACATTATTATTGAACATGAGTTATCTTCTAATGATGTACTTAGTAAACTGTCTGAATATGATGGTTACAGACGTTTATACACTGATGGGTCAAAATCTGACTCTGCTGTGTCTTTTGCAATTTATGATAGATTATTAAATACTGGTTCTGGTTTTAAAATAAATTCAAACACAAGTATATTCTCAGCTGAGGCCTTGGCTATTCTTGCTGCCTTAAAACATATTGAACATAAAAATAATGGGTGTTCTAAATGGATCATACTTAGTGATAGTATGAGTGTTCTAGAAAATCTCAAAAATAACAAATATAATGCTAACACAAATTATTTAATCCCTTTAATTAAAGAATTATGGCTAAACCTTTTAATGATGTACAGTATAAAGGTAGTATTTATGTGGGTTCCTTCTCACTCTGGTGTTTTAGGAAATGAGCAAGCTGACTTTTTAGCCAGAACTATAACAAATCTATCAACTATTATTCCTGATTCCAGTGATAGTCTCAACTTTTTAGTGCCTTATTCAGATATAGACTTCATTTTAAAAAGAAGGTCGATAGAATTGTGGAGAAGACATTGGAATTACACCGTCCAAATTGAAAACAAAGGGTTATGGTATGCTACTTACAATGTTCCCATTGGGAGTAAGCCCTGGTTCTGCAAAAGCAGCTTTTATATTAACAGAAAATTTTATTCTTGTATTTTAAGGCTTCGTTTTGGGCACTGTCGTTTAAATTTTCATCTCTTTCGTTTAAAAATTGTTCGAAGCTCACACTGTGATCATTGCAATACACAGTCAGAGCAATCCGTGTCACACATCTTCTTTGATTGCTCATCCTTCGGCATTCAGCGCCTTGTGCTAATGGATGAGCTGATTGAAATTTATGGTAATCCCAATTTGGTACCGCGCTCAATCCAGGCTCTCCTTGTAAATGCTTTGACTTACATTCCCCTATATCAATTTATTTGTAATACCGTTGGGCAAATCTAAAGGTGTAAATCTATGTAGTAATAATTATATTCTTTTGTCAGGAAATATGCAATTTTATATCTATAATATATAAAGCTAAATTACCACTGACTGACTCACTGACTGATCAGGGGTGTTTTTCGGGTGGAAAGAGTTTGTCTATGGTCGGGATGATAACTTAAAGGTACCTAAATTTTTAATCAAAACAGGTTTTTGAAAAAAAAATCCAAAAAAAACAAGATGGCGGCGGTTTTTCGCAAAAAAAAAAGTTTAAAATGTATAGAATGACCAAGCGGCGCATACTGTCTTCGAATTGTCTATGAAAGTTGTAAACGTCAAAGTTGAGAAAAAATAAAAAAACAAGATGACCGCGCCGCCATCTTGGATTGAAAATTGGTTTTGGACTCATGTTTGCGTGGTCATAGCGTCGCGGTGTTTACAGATAGCGGCAAGATTTTTTTTTATTTTCGTCACAGATATAGTCGAGTGTCGACCGGTGACCATAGACTATAGAAAAATAATATGGCGGCGCCGCTGGAGGCCATTTTGTCCCAAGAATTTTTTTTGCGTTTTTCAAATTGATTTTTCATACTGTTGGCAACACTGGATCGATTCGGTTAGTATTAGGCAGTGGTAGGATATTTATCAGTCTATTGGTAGGTTTTATAATTTCTACCAAATTGATGGTAGTTTTTGGCCCAGGGCTCCAAATATGAGTGGAAAAATTTTGACGTGTATCCGATTTTCGAGTATGCAGATTTATGGCAACCCCGGCTGATATTGGCCACAGGGTAGTTTTGGAGAAAAATTCTGGCAACACTGGTTTTGACGGGCAAAAACAATTTTGAGTAGTAGTCATTTTCCAGAAGTTCTGTGGATCCAAGGATGCACTTAAGAAAAAAAATAAAAATTGTCTCTGCTCCAGTATATAGTCTAGAATACAGGAAAAATATAGACTTTTGGATATCCAAGATGGCGGCGGCGCTGGCGGCCATTTTGTAAAAAAGTTTGGTTTTCGAAAATTTCAAAATGGATTTTCAATGTGATGGCAACATTTTACAGAATTGCAATGTACCGGTCGGTTATCCGTTAGGTTATTTTGTGTTGCCGGGTATAAAAATATTTTTGACATTTTTGATAGTTTTTGAGATATTGTCCAAAAAGGTCGAAAGTAGAAGGACCAGCATTTTAAATAAAAAGTTGCCATGTACTTAAAAGTTTAGCCCATTAGAATGACATTTGATCACTTTTATCTTGGTGGCCTGGCAACACTCGGCACGGCGGGGAAAACAATTTTTTTGATAATGCCATTTTTGGCTTATACTTTGAGCATTCCGGCAAATGGCAGAAAAAAAGTAAAAATGCCATCCGTTGCCATATATGGTCAGGTATATGGGAAAATTCCGATTTTTTCGATTTTCAAGATGGCGTCGGCGCTGGCGGCCATTTTGTGAAAAAGTTTGGTTTTGGAAAATTTCAAAATGGATTTTCAGTGTGATGGTAACATTTTACAGAATTGCAATGTACTGGTCGGTTATCCTTTAGATTATTATGTGTTGCCAGGTATAAAAATATTTTTGGCTTTTTTGATACTTTTTGAGATATGGTCCAAAAAAGTCGAAAGTAGAAGGACCAAAATTTCAAAAAAAAAATTGCCATGTACTTATAGGTTTGACCCATTAAAATGACATTTGACTATTTTTATCTTGGTGGCCTGGCAACACTCGGCGCGGCGGGGCAGCAAATTTTTTGGCAATGCCTTTTTCGGCGAGCTAGCTGGCCGCCAAGATGCTTGGCAGGAAAAAAGTAAAAATGCCAATCGACGACATATATAGTGTAGTATATGGGAAAAATCCGAAAAGTCAGACTTTCAAGATGGCGGCTGCACTGGCGGCCATTTTGTAAAACAGTTAGGTTTTCGAAAAATTCAAAGTGACTTTTGGGGTAGAAGGGTGCGTTTGAGAAAAAAAAGTCCGGGGGCTCTTTTAAAGGTCCTTTGATTGCCTATTAACTGATAAAAAAATTTACCCCACTTTTGGGGTAATTTCCGAGATTTACCCCGAAACGTAAATTTGCGAAATCTTGAAAACCAAGTATGAGGTCCTGTCAAAAATAGTCCACAGACTCCATTGAGGCCCCAAATGACCTCATAAATCAAGCTGGAATAAAATAAAAGCAAACTCAAAAATCACGATTTCCCATACAAGTGACGAACATACTTACGTTACTTGACGTGACGAACATACTTACGATACTTGATGTGGCGAACATACTTACGATACTTGGTGTGACGAACATACTTACGATACTTGATGTGATGAACATACTTACGATACTTGGTGTGACGAACATACTTACGATACTTGATGTGACGAACATACTTACATTACTTAACGTGACTAACATTTTTATGGTATCTGCTATGACATGCGAGACCGAAGGTCGAGCCCTGCGTAGGGCGAAGCCCGGAGCAGTGTACTAAGGAGTATTCATGCACTAATGAAAAAAAACTATGCGAGGCCGCAGGCCGAGCGAGCCCACTTTCTTTTAGTTACGCTACCATAATACGCGAGACCGAAGGTCGAGCCCTGCGTAGGGCGAAGCCCGTAGCAGTGCCCCAAGGAATAATCACCTACTTATGAAAAAAAAACTATGCGAGGCCGTAGGCCGAGCGAGCCCATCCTCTATTAGTTACGCTACCATAATACGCGAGTCCGAAGGTCGAGCCCTGCGTAGGGCGAAGCCCGTAGCAGTGCCCCAAGGAATATTCACCTACTTATGATAAAAAAAACTATGCGAGGCCGTAGGCCGAGCGAGCCCAAGCTCTTTTAGTTACGCTACTGTAACAGGTGAGACCGAAGGTCGAGCCCTGCGTAGGGCGAAGCCCGGAGCAGTGCCCCAAGGAGTGTTTACCTACTAATGTAAAAAGCCCATCCTCTTTTAGTTACGCTACCATAATACGCGAGACCGAAGGTCGAGCCCTGCGTAGGGCGAAGCCCGTAACAGTGCCCCAAGGAATATTCACCTACTTATGATAAAAAAAACTATGCGAGGCCGTAGGCCGAGCGAGCCCAAGCTCTTTTAGTTACGCTACTGTAACAGGTGAGACCGAAGGTCGAGCCCTGCGTAGGGCGAAGCCCGGAGCAGTGCCCCAAGGAGTGTTTACCTACTAATGTAAAAAAAACTATGCGAGGCCGCAGGCCGAGCGAGCCCATCCTCTTTTAGTTACGCTACCATAATACGCGAGACCGAAGGTCGAGCCCTGCGTAGGGCGAAGCCCGTAGCAGTGCCCCAAGGAATAATCACCTACTTATGAAAAAAAAAACTATGCGAGGCCGTAGGCCGAGCGAGCCCATCTTCTTTTAATTACGCTACCATAATACGCGAGACCGAAGGTCGAGCCCTGCGTAGGGCGAAGCCCGTAGCAGTGCCCCAAGAAATATTCACCTACTGATGATAAAAAAAACTATGCGAGGCCGTAGGCCGAGCGAGCCCAAGCTCTTTTAGTTACGCTACTGTAACAGGTGAGACCGAAGGTCGAGCCCTGCGTAGGGCGAAGCCCGGAGCAGTACCCCAAGGAGTGTTTACCTACTAATGTAAAAAAAACTATGCGAGGCCGCAGGCCGAGCGAGCCCATCCTCTTTTAGTTACGCTACCATAATACGCGAGACCGAAGGTCGAGCCCTGCGTAGGGCGAAGCCCGTAGCAGTGCCCCAAGAAATATTCACCTACTGATGATAAAAAAAACTATGCGAGGCCGTAGGCCGAGCGAGCCCAAGCTCTTTTAGTTACACTACTGTAACAGGCGAGACCGAAGGAGTGTTTACCTACTAATGTAAAAAAAACTATGCGAGGCCGTAGGCCGAGCGAGCCCATCCTCTTTTAGTTACGCTACCATAATACGCGAGACCGAAGGTCGAGCTCTGCGTAGGGCGAAGCCCGTAGCAGTGCCCCAAGGAATATTCACCTACTTATGATAAAAAAAACTATGCGAGGCCGTAGGCCGAGCGAGCCCAAGCTCTTTTAGTTACGCTACTAAAATAAGCGAGACCGAAGGTCGAGCCCTGCGCAGGGCGCAGCCCGGAGCAGTGCCCCAAGAATTATCCATTCATTAATGAAAAAAAATAGTTTTTGAGGCCGCAGGCCGAGCGAGCCTACCCAAGCCGTCAAAACAACGCCGCGGAGGGCGAAGCCCGGAGCGGCTGGCGCCCCAAGGAGCCCCCACACAAAACCTAATCAACGAACCACAAAAAAGCCCACCGCGCCCGCCCACGCGGACGGTACAACCCAGAAAAGTAATTTCGCGAGGCCGCAGGCCGAGCTGCGTATCGCGAGGCCGCAGGCCGAGCTCCGCGTAGGGCGAAGCCCGGAGCGTCCAGCGTCGCAGACCTAGCTTGAGCACGCACGCGCGAAGAGCGTGCGGCGAAAGCTAGTCTATAATATATAAAGCTAAATTACCACTCACTGACTCACTGACTGATCAGGGGTGTTTTTCGGGTGGAAAGAGTTTGTCTATGGTCGGGATGTTAACTTAAAGGTACCTACATTTTTAATCAAAACAGGTTTTTGAAAAAAAAATCCAAAAAAATCAAGATGGCGGCGGTTTTTCGCAAAAAAAAAAGTTTAAAATGTATAGAATGACCGAGCGGCGCATACTGTCTTCGAATTGTCTATGAAAGTTGTAAACGTCAAAGTTAAGAAAAAATAAAAAAACAAGATGGCCGCGCCGCCATCTTGGATTGAAAATTGGTTTTGGACTCATGTTTGCGTGGTCATAGCGTCGCGGTGTTTAGAGATAGCGGCAAGATTTTGTTTTATTTTCGTCACAGATATAGTCGAGTGTCGACCGGTGACCATAGACTAAAGTAAAACAATATGGCGGCGCCGCTGGCGGCCATTTTGTCCCAAGAAATTTTTTTGCGTTTTTCAAATTGATTTTTCATACTGTTAGCAACACTGGATCGATTCGGATAGTATTAGGCAGTGGTAGGATATTAATCAGTCTATTGGTAGGTTTTTTAATTTCTACCAAATTGATGGTAGTTTTTGGCCCAGGGCTCCAAACATGAGTGGAAAAATTTTGACGTGTATCCAATTTTCGAGTATGCAGATTTATGGCAGCCCCGGCTGATATTGGCCACAGGGTAGTTTTGGAGAAAAATTCTGGCAACACTGGTTTTGACGGGCAAAAACAATTTTGAGCAGTAGTCATTTTCCAGAAGTTCTGTGGATCCAAGGATGCACTTAAGAAAAAAAATAAAAATTGTCTCTGCTCCAGTATATAGTCTAGAATACAGGAAAAATATAGACTTTTGGATATCCAAGATGGCGGCGGCGCTGGCGGCCATTTTGTAAAAAAGTTTGGTTTTCGAAAATTTTAAAATGGATTTTCAATGTGATGGCAACATTTTACAGAATTGCAATGTACCGATCGGTTATCCGTTAGGTTATTGTGTGTTGCCAGGTATAAAAATATTTTTGACATTTTTGATAGTTTTTGAGATATTGTCCAAAAAGGTCGAAAGTAGAAGGACCAGCATTTTAAATAAAAAGTTGCCATGTACTTAAAAGTTTAGCCCATTAGAATGACATTTGACCATTTTTATCTTGGTGGCCTGGCAACACTCGGCACGGCGGGGAAAACAATTTTTTTGACAATGCCATTTTTGGCTTATACTTTGAGCATTCCGGCAAATGGCAGAAAAAAAGTAAAAATGCCATCCGTTGCCATATATGGTCAGGTATATGGGAAAATTCCGATTTTTTCGATTTTCAAGATGGCGTCGGCGCTGGCGGCCATTTTGTGAAAAAGTTTGGTTTTGGAAAATTTCAAAATGGATTTTCAGTGTGATGGCAACATTTTACAGAATTGCAATGTACTGGTCGGTTATCCATTAGATTATTATGTGTTGCCAGGTATAAAAATATTTTTGGCTTTTTTGATACTTTTTGAGATATGGTCCAAAAAAGTCGAAAGTAGAAGGACCAAAATTTCAAAAAAAAAATTGCCATGTACTTATAGGTTTGACCCATTAAAATGACATTTGACTATTTTTATCTTGGTGGCCTGGCAACACTCGGCGCGGCGGGGCAACAAATTTTTTGGCAATGCCTTTTTCGGCGAGCTAGCTGGCCGCCAAGATGCTTGGCAGGAAAAAAGTAAAAATGCCAATCGACGTCATATATAGTGTAGTATATGGGAAAAATCTGAAAAGTCAGACTTTCAAGATGGCGGCTGCGCTGGCGGCCATTTTGTAAAACAGTTAGGTTTTCCAAAAATTCAAAGTGACTTTTGGGGTAGAAGGGTGCGTTTGAGAAAAAAAAGTCCGGGGGCTCTTTTAAAGGTCTTTTGATTGCCTATTAACTGATGAAAAAATTTACCCCACTTTTGGGGTAATTTCCGAGATTTACCCTGAAACGTAAATTTGCGAAATCTTGAAAACCAAGTATGAGGTCCTGTCAAAAATAGTCCACAGACTCCATTGAGGTCCCAAATGACCTAATAAATCAAGCTGGAATAAAATAAAAGCAAACTCAAAAATCACGATTTCCCATACAAGTGACGAACATACTTACGTTACTTGACGTGACGAACATACTTACGATACTTGATGTGACGAACATACTTACGATACTTGGTGTGACGAACATACTTACGATACTTGATGTGACGAACATACTTACATTACTTAACGTGACGAACATTCTTATGGTATCCACTATGACATGCGAGACCGAAGGTCGAGCCCTGCGTAGGGCGAAGCCCGGAGCAGTGTACTAAGGAGTATTAAGGCACTTATGAAAAAAAACAGTTTGCGAGGCCGAAGGCCGAGCGAGCCTTCCTTCTTTTAGTTACATTACTGTAATTCGCGCGACAAAAGGTCGAGCCCTGCGTAGGGCGAAGCCCGGAGCAGTGCCCCAAAGAGTATTCACCCACTTATGAAAAAAAAACTATGCGAGGCCGCAGGCCGAGCGAGCCCACCTTCTTTTAGTTACGCTACCATAATACGCGAGACCGAAGGTCGAGCCCTGCGTAGGGCGAAGCCCGGAGCAGTGCCCCAAGGAATATTCACCTACTTATGAAAAAAAAAACTATGCGAGGCCGTAGGCTGAGCGAGCCCATCCTCTTTTAGTTACGCTACCATAAAACGCGAGACCGAAGGTCGAGCCCTGCGTAGGGCGAAGCCCGTAGCAGTTCCCCAAGGAATAATTCACCTACTTATGATAAAAAAACTATGCGAGGCCGCAGGCCGAGCGAGCCCAAGCTCTTTTAGTTACGCTACTGTAACAGGCGAGACCGAAGGTCGAGCCCTGCGTAGGGCAACGCCCGGAGCAGTGCCCCAAGGAGTGTTTACCTATTAATGTAAAAAAAACTATGCGAGGCCGCAGGCCGAGCGAGCCCACCTTCTTACGCGTTACGCTACCATAAAACGCGAGACCGAAGGTCGAGCCCTGCGTAGGGCGAAGCCCGTAGCAGTTCCCCAAGGAATAATTCACCTACTTATGATAAAAAACTATGCGAGGCCGCAGGCCGAGCGAGCCCAAGCTCTTTTAGTTACGCTACTGTAACAGGCGAGACCGAAGGTCGAGCCCTGCGTAGGGCAACGCCCGGAGCAGTGCCCCAAGGAGTGTTTACCTACTAATGTAAAAAAAACTATGCGAGGCCGCAGGCCGAGCGAGCCCACCTTCTTTTAGTTACGCTACCATAATACGCGAGACCGAAGGTCGAGCCCTGCGTAGGGCGAAGCCCGTAGCAGTGCCCCAAGGAATATTCATCTACTTATGAAAAAAAAAACTATGCGAGGCCGCAGGCCGAGCGAGCCCGTCCTCTTTTAGTTACGCTACCATAATACGCGAGACCGAAGGTCGAGCCCTGCGTAGGGCGAAGCCCGGAGCAGTGCACCAAAGAGTATTCACCCACTTATGAAAAAAAAAACTATGCGAGGCCGCAGGCCGAGCGAGCCCAAGCTCTTTTAGTTACGCTACTGTAAAAGGCGAGACCGAAGGTCGAGCCCTGCGTAGGGCGAAGCCCGGAGCAGTGCCCCAAGGAGTGTTTATCTACTAATGTAAAAAAAACTATGCGAGGCCGCAGGCCGAGCGAGCCCACCTTCTTTTAGTTACGCTACCATAATACGCGAGACCGTAGGTCGAGCCCTGCGTAGGGCGAAGCCCGGAGCAGCGCCCCAAAGAGTATGTACCCACCAATGAAAAAAAATACTTTGCGAGGCCGCAGGCCGAGCGAGCCGACCCAACAACGCCGCGGAGGGCGAAGCCCGGAGCGGCTGGCGCCCCAAGGAGCCCCCACACAAAAACAAAATCAACGAACCACAAAAAAGCCCACCGCGCCCGCCCACGCGGACGGTACTACCCAGAAAAGTAATTTCGCGAGGCCGCAGGCCGAGCTGCGTATCGCGAGGCCGCAGGCCGAGCTCCGCGTAGGGCGAAGCCCGGAGCGTCCAGCGTCGCAGACCTAGCTTGAGCACGCACGCGCGAAGAGCGTGCGGCGAAAGCTAGTTATGTGTATATATGTAAATACTACTTTGGTTTTTGTTTTTAGTTGTAATCTTCTTGTTATAATAATTTTTGCTGATTTTACTTTGCTTTTGCTTGAGTCGTTTCAGTCGTTGGCATTTTCTAACCTCTACACTGACTGACTGACATGAAGTTGTCATAAATTTTGACACATGGATTTGACACATTATGGATTTGACATTTCATTGAAACGAGAATGAATAACTTGGACGGAAAAAAATGAATGGAACAGGAAACATAAACATATTATAACTTATTATAATACATGGAACAGGATAAAATTATAAAATACTAATGAAGTTAATAACATACACTGGAAATGAATGTAATTTTACTTAAGACTTGGCAGCATGGTCTCAGACCTTAGCCGGTTCCATTAGGAACGAATCAGGGCTTGGAATACCGGTAAAAATATGGTAACGTTACTTTTGCCTCGCCGAGGTATCGATACTTTTTTAAGTAGCGATACCTAAAGTAGCGGTAATTTTTAACGTTAAAAATTACCGCTACCTTCATGATGGTATCGGTAAAAAGTATCGGTAAACGTTCAAACGTTACTTACTTAATTTTGGATTAAATTCATTCCCTGTCTCTATCGCTCCCACCCAACATGGTCTCATGCGTCTCGTGTCGCGAAGTTGCCGCTCTGCTATAGGTAACCGTGCGGAGCGGCAATGCAGCAAAGTAGCGTAATAAGTATCGTTACTTTTACCGGTAACTAAAGCAGGTATCGATACTTTTAACGTTATATTGCAGTATCGATACCTGAAACTTAACGTTAAGTTTTCGTTCCGGTAAAAATTACCGTTATAATTTACCGTTAAAATTTAGTATCGCTACCGACTTACCGGTAATTATTTTACCGGTAAAAAAAGTAACATTATAAATTACCGTTACTTAACGCTATTATAATGTTAAATTGGTAACGTTACCAAGCCCTGGAACGAATTTATTAAAAAAAAAAAAAAAAATATATCTGTCTCTGTTGCTCTTTCCAGAAATGAAAGAAGCAACTATAGTTGACTACATATTTTTAAAAATGTATTGAAGTTTTTCTGCTTAATTGATTTTTGCTTTGTATTAAAAAGTGTATTTCAGTATACGTAGGGAAGTAATATTTCGCCCTTAGATGTGTTATGAAAAAGGAATTATTAGTGTATGTTTTAAAACACTATTTTCTGATCCGACAACTGACAGCTGATTGCTACTTTGACATTGACAGCTGTCAATGTCGGATAATTTGTTTACGTTGGAATCTGATTGGATTGGATTCATCGAATTTTATGAAATAAAACAGTAATTTCCCAAGAATGTCGTTAAGTTTACTCTTAGAGAAATATGATGTATCTACAGATGAAGGATTACAGAAAGCTCTCAGCGAAATCGAGAAAGAAGAGGTTAGTCCTATTATATTGGAATAGTGTTTGGTGACGATTACAACTACATACCTACCTGTTTTTACAAATAATACAGCACATAAAACAATTATAGTTCAAAAAATGTTCACTTATCATCAAATGATGTTTACACCCATATAAACATTGATGTTTCATATTTTTACTCTACCATTCTCAGACTGAAGTAGATGAAGCGCTATCGGGTGCCCTTTCCCGGGCCTGCACTCTGGAGGGCCGGCTCCGCACTGCTAGCCAGGCGTACACAAAGCTGGGTGCAGTGAAGGCAGACTCGCAAGCTGCTTCAGACATGGTGGACAGGACGGCCGCTCTGGCAAAGGATGTCAGTGCTAAAGTTCGACAGCTGGATCTTGCTAGAGTGAGTAGAGGTTTACCCTTTTATGGAGCACTAGCTCTGCTAGCGGTGTCACACGCGTGGAATTCGGGTTCCAAAAATAATAGACTTCCATAAAGTGGTACCTAAATTTTAAGTTGGAGCTCTAGCAATATATTGGTTAAAAACCGCATTCAATTCCATGCAGTAGTTTTTGTGTGATGCACGTTCAAACATACAGATAAAAAATTATCTCGTTTTCCGAACATTTCCCTTCACTGCTCTGCTCCTACTGATCATAGTGTGATGAAAAGTATGCAATAACCTGCCCAGGAGTATGAAGAATAATTGTACCAAGTTTCATTAAAATCCGTTCAGTAGTTTTTGTTTCTATAACAAACATACAGACAGACAAAAAATTTACTGATTGCATTTTTGGCATCAGTATCGATCACTCACCATCCCCTGATAGTTAATTGAAAATATAGATGATATATAATAGATCTCTCTAGAAGAAGAAGATGGAAAATGATAAACTTTGCTTCACAGACAGTCCTTTGCGTCACAGAATAGTGAAAAAATAGTACACAATTAATTTGTATAAAGTAGGAAATGGAGCCCTCTACATAGCATATGTATTGGATGAGTTATCATTTATTGAATTTCATTGGTCACCCTAAATGTGGGGTGTTGCCACAAAGTCATAACAACTGACCTATCTTACATTAACTATTTCCATTTATGTACATTGAATGCTCTCATTTGTCTCAATTGTTTTGTTGCAGTCTCGTGTGGCGGAATGCCAAAGGCGGGTGCATGATCTGATCGACCTACAGCTCTGCAGCGCAGGAGTTGAGGCTGCTATCAAGGCACACGACTATGAGACTGGTTTGTATTTTAATATAAACAAAGTTGAATTTTTTGACCACTTATATTTTGCACACAGGATGCGAATCGTCTACTGAGTCATTATCAATGTTGCCAGACTACCCGATTCTGGCAGGGATGTCCCGATTTTTAAATTAAAATTAAATGTTTTGCACGGAACAAGCTCATGCCCGTTGTGGAAAATCCAATGCTTATGCAGCATGCTGCTGAAAATCGGTCATGTGGCACAAGTAAACGTCAAAAATTCATGGATTTCTCCTGTTGCTTTTCTATAAAATCATGTGAAAAGTAGTCACTAATGAGATGATCAAGGCGAGAGTGAATCTGGTTTTTCTGTAAGTATAAGTTTGTTTTATTGTAGTGATATCGTACATCACTTACCATCAGATATTCCCATAGCCACGGGATGAAATGGGGTGATCCTATTCTAAATCCCGAAACCACATGTACTCTGTGTTCCTAATTAAGATTCATTTTAACACTATATAATTTTAGTTTTCCTTTCTCATTTTTTTTTCTCATACCTAATTTGTCAGAAACAGTTGTAATGTTAAGATTGCTCAAGCTGTGTTATAGTAATATTATTTAAGATAATTAAGGACTGGACTCTGCGATACAAGCTAAGCTTAGTGCAGAGTTCGCTAGTTTTAAGCTTCCTGTAATGTTTTTTTTTGGCAAATAAATGATTTATTATTATTTATTATTTAAGTAGGGTTTCCGGAGCTCGTGGGGGGTTAGGGTTGGGCCGGCATGGCGGTGGCAACTGACAGGTAACTAAACAGTTACTTGCCCGTTGTCACAGCGACTTGGGCTTCTCTCTCGCTTTCCATCAGGCGTAGGGAAGCCATTATGTCGAGCCACTATAAAAAAAAGAAAATTAATTAATTATGTAGCATTATCTGTGTGCAGGCGCGGCTCACGTGGCGCGCTTCCTGAGCATGGACCCCGGCTCGGTGGCGGCGGCGCGCGCGCGCGGGGCGCCCGACCCGCGCGCCGCCATGGACCGCGCCGCCGCCACGCTGAGGGAACACCTCGTGCGCAAGTCAGTATTCTCTACGATGCCTATAATAGAAATGTTGGCGTAATGAATTAAATTAGTCCATCTTTTAGATTATTCAAAAATAAAAGACACATATTCTTCATTCGTAAATTAGGCCAAAAATGACAAAGATGTAGCTCGTTAAAGTTACGCATGACGTCACGCCGTGTGGCATTTTTAACCGACTTCGAAAAAGGAGGAGGTTCTCAATTCGTCTGTATGTATAATTTTTTTTTTTTTATGTTTGTTCACCGATATTTCCGTCAATTATGGATGGATTTCAAAAATTTTTCGACAGTTCGACAGAGGACACTTCCGAGGTGGTCCCATTATCACCAAGTCAGGATCTGATGATGGGATCCTGGAGAAATTGAGGGCAACAACCGAAAATTGTATGCTCATATGGTGTTTTTGTTACGTAATTATATTTAACTCAGGTATATGCTTCCGGGCGTCAACATCTGGTGCTGATGATGAAGCCACAGAACTCCTTAACGGTTAGGAGTTAGGGGACAGTACTGACATTGGTCGATATTCAAATAGGTAGTAGTATGTACTTATGCAGGGCTAATAGGGCAGGTGATTTGGACAAGTGATTTGCTTGATTCTAGATCGCAAAGTCCTTACTTGACTTAACCTTTAAGTGTGGACGTGGAGTCTCACAGGCTACGCGTGTTTTGCGAAATCATAGAATTGACCACTTCCCTCTACTTGCCGCCACCCCGCGTCTCAGTACCTTCTGTTTTAGTGTTAAAACAACCGCAGAAGCATACAGATGTGGCATCAGTTGTTTAATGTGTAAGTAATACTAATTTGAAAATCAGCCGTAGCCTGTGAGACTACGCGTCCCTAGTTGTCAAACAAATATTTTTTCGGCATTTAACTTTGACAGCTTAGTGAAAATGATCAAGAGGAGAATATTCCAGAAGAGATCCTATTTATTGGAAAATTTTTTGCTCCAATAATGTCCCCCAAAATGTGTCCCAAAAATGTTTGGCCATACATAGTGTCAGAATTTTTATTTTTGGTTTTCAGGAGTCGTTTTTATGTATTTTTGTGACTTTATTAATTAAATTTTTGGTAAAATGTGTTAAATCAGCCATTGTAATATGCGAAGGCCTATTAAAAGGCTAAAGATAGGATCTCATGTCAACTAAGTATGAAACGTACTACTATTTGTTAATTATCGTTTATTGTCTAAACAATTAAGAAAATATGATTGAATTCTTTTACATATGTTTTATTAGATACCAATAGTTAAATATCAACATAAATTGAAAACGTCCAAAAGCAATTTTATCAAAAAAATTGACTTGGAAAATAGTAGCCTGTGAGACTACGCGTCCCTTATAGTGTTACAAATTTATCACGTCACTAGTTAAAGGTTAAAGCTAAATTTTTCATTCCTAAGTAAAACTCTTAAGGACATTAATTAGCCTTTATTCAAGTTCACAGCACATTAACGCAACTAAAAATAGAGAAATAAAATTATTTTTTTAAAAAAAATTAAACCGACTTCGAAAAAAACACAAACGACCAAAACTAAAAAGCGATAAATAACGTAAGTAATTCCATCCTTAATACATAATTATTTAAATATTACAATTATCACTTATTTTTGAAGTCGGTGCCAAACAAATAAATATATTGTCGTGTTTGCCGGCCGCGCGCGTCATACAACAACAGTCTACGTTAGGTACCGAGAGGCTGGCACCGACTTCAAAAATAATTATGTATTAAGGATGGAATTACTTACGTTATTTATCGCTTTTTAGTTTTGGTCGTTTGTGTTTTTTTCGAAGTCGGTTTAATTTTTTTTTTAGGGTTCCGTAGCCAAGATGGCTAACGAAAATTGGTTTTAATGAAATCTAGACAGTAGTTTTTTTTTAAACGTCATAAATCAAATTACCTAATTTTTTTCATTTAATCAGTGGTACGGAACCCTGCGTGCGCGAGTCCGACTCGCACTTGGCCGGTTTTTTTTCGCACGGAGTGACGTCGTCCTCGTTTATACGAAAAAAGAAAAAATATGTGTCCAATACATTTTTATTATTTTTTATAATCTAAAATATAGACTAAATATAATATAATTATTTTGACCCTGGAAACGTCCCTAGTGTACTTTTTTAACGTCAGATATGTCAATGCATTTATTCTACTCCTAAACAGAGACTACCCCCTAAACCGGACCGCCTGCTGAGATGCCCATCGGCTCTAGACGCGACTCCTCTTAGCTTAATAACACTGTGGCCAGGCGCGGATCCAGCGCTCAAAAAAGGTTGTGGGCACACCTATCCAAAAATTCTATTAAAGCTTAACGTTTATTATCATCATCCTATCGAGATCGATAGATCGTACAAAAGTGACGTCACAAGTCTAGTAAGGTTGTGGTCATGCCCATCGTGCCCACAACGGTGGATCCGCGCCTGACTGTGGCATGATGGTAAGTGATCACTTCAGTCCATTGACACCGCAACACCAGGGGAGTCACAGGTGCTTTGCCGACCCTTGAGAAATAACTTTCTGCAAGACGCGACTACCAGGGATACCTCGTTATCCGATGCGGTACCTTTGCTTGTATACTTTCGTATCTCCCTCGTAGCTGACTAATCTTTTGTGGAGATTGTCCGCTTGATATCTTGATGTTTCCAGATTTGAGGAGGCAGCTCGCAAGGACGACTCAGCCAATGTGGAGCGCCTCTTCAAGCTGTTCCCTCAGATCGGGCGCGCCGAGGAGGGCGTCGACCTGCTAGCCAAGTACTTGGCGACCCAGGTATATGAAAGAATTAACGACCAGTTTGGTTCAGCGTTAGGGAATGCTGCCTCTGAAACAGTGTTCGGAGGTTCAATCCAGTACAAACGGTAACGTGCATACCTCGTATAATAATCTATCTTATTTCTAACAGACTTCGATAAAAGGTGCATCCTGCTGAATAACGAACGAGGCTCCAACTGATGGCGGTTTATCCATCCCGATTGAAGGCGTAGCTAAATACCACACGCCGATGGCGAGCAGCAGCGTAACCGGAGTAACGTAGCAACTATTTATTAATCTGTGACCGAGGCGAGGAGCTACGCCCTGTGATCGCCAACCCACCTGCCCAACGTGGTGATTATGGCCTACAACCTCCAGGTGTTTACCCAAAGTGGCGAACTCCTGGAGAGGTATATGTCCAGCAGTGGACTGTGATAGTCTGATCATCATCCTAGCCTTTTTCCCGATTGTCTCAGGGTCGGCTTCCCAAACTGAGAGATTTGGCGAGGGCTAAGCTTTTACACAGAGCGACTGCCATCAGACCTCCGCAACACTTAGGGTAAGCTATACCCACCCATTCCCAGTTGGGCGTCAGAGTTATCATAATCTCGGATATGATGTGGCGACTGCTATCTGAGTTGGTAAAGATAACATTTGGACCAACAGCTTAACGTGCCTTCCGAAGCACGGAGGAAATCGGTGTCAAATTTTGGTCACCCATCATCGGATTGACCGCGCCAATGGTTGCACAACGTTGCGATCATTGTTAAGCGAACAAGACCGCGGCGCCACCGGACTGCGATAGTCTGATGTTGACTATACAAAAACTGACTTGTGTACCAGGCGGAGGCGGGCATCCGTCGCGCGTGCGTGGTGCCCGACGGCAGCAGCGAGGCGGCGGTGTTCGCGGACGCGTTCACGCGCGTGCTGGAGGTGGCGGCGGCCGCGGTGGAGCGTGCCCGCGCGGTTGCGCACGCGCACGCGCCCGGCCTGCTGCCCAGGGCCTTGGCCGTTATACAGCCCACGGTGAGTGGTCGGTACTGTAGTAGACACTAATCCACATATGAAATAACCATGAACAATAAAGTAATGAACGATGTGATGGTACCGATGATATCGGCTCGCTATCCTCACACGAACACGTCTTTAGTCGGCGTCGGCGGCGGTGGGACGCAGACTGACTGTCCTCCCACCCCGCACCTTGCGTGAAGTGTAGGAACGAAACGACAGTTGTCAGTGTCAGATGTCAATGTCAGATGTCAGTGTCAGATGTCACTGTCAAATGTTTGACAGTGTGTGTAGTTGTGTGTGTCTGTATGTTCGTGTATGCTACAAGTACTACTGTTGGGAGAAGACAATGTTACCCGCTAGATGTGTCTGTAGCGGCTAACTTTGCTAAAGTAGATCACTAACACCTCAGAGGGCAGGGTAAAGCTGAAAACCAGCGCTGCCGGGGACGCGCTCCCACGGCAGCATCAGATGAGCTTTGTCCTATTGTCTGCCTGTACTATTGTGTAATATATGCCTATGTACCTACTGTATGTAACTATATTGTCTAGTTAATAAAAATAAATTCTAATTAACCCATTTATTTATATATGTTTTATTGCATACCATACAATTGATATAAAACTAGGTATAGTACAGGTGGCCTATACAATATAGGCGGCCTTATAGCCATAAGTGATCTCTTCCAGGCAACCTTAAGGTAGAGGATAGTTAAAAGAAAGGGTAAAGTGAGCTATCAATTTAACCAGAATTTATGATAAAAAATTTGTATTGCCCCAATGAATAAGTACTTATTTTATTTTGTTTTTAGCATTAGTTATTGTCGCGGCAAATATTATTATTACTTTTTACATTTGTACATTATTTTTTTACTTAACGATTCATAAGTGATTATTTTAATTCTATGTGAATAAAGGTATTTTTGATTGATTGTTTGATATTAATTATTTTTTGAAAATTTCAATATGAATTCGATTCTCGAAAGACAGCCTGGTGACAAACAGACGAACGGACACGACAGCGAAATCTTAATACTAGTATCCATTCCGTTTCCAAAAGGATCGAGTATGGGACGTGACAGAACCATTTTTTTTTATTGGCCTAGCATAGTGGCTTTCTTTCGCCATATCGAAAGCTGAATGCCTATTGGCAGGCTGACATGTGTGTGTGCAGGTGTGCGCAGGCGGGCGCCGCATCTGCGCCGAGCTGGTGTCGTCCCGCCGCCTGCAGCCGGCGCACGCCGCGCGCGCGCCGCTGTCGCCGCTGGCGGCCGAGCCCGCGCTGGTCGAGCTGGCTCTGGCGCACAACACCATCATGCTCTACTTCACCTTCCTGCGCCGCAAGACCGAGGTACGTATGATATATATTGATAATCTGAAAGTATTTATTTACACAATCCAATTACAAACACTCATTCGACCAGAGATCTACTACATTCAGTAGTAATCGGCGGGAACTCGATGACAGCTGTCAGTGTCACCGTTACGTCAAACTTCAACTGCCATTTGTTTATTGCCATTGCTTGACATAAGGCACTGACAGTTGACATCTTTTCTATAGGCAAAGGAATCCACCGGTACTCAGAGCACAGATAATCATACCGTGTGGTAGGCGTTCCAAAACATACATACCAACGTACCAGCATCGCACATCAGCAGGTCATCATTTATTTATTTATTTCATTCACACACATTTTGAAAGCTTACAGATTTTATCCAAAGCGCATACAAAATAAGTTTAAAAGGTTGTAAACATAATAATTACACAGTATTCGATATAGATCAACAATACAATAATATGATTTCGACATAAATTACAAGTAAGGTGCACGAAAAAAGCAAGTTTAACTTATGTCAAAGGTAAATAATAGTAATAACCCATCATACTAATAATTAATAATAAAACATGTCACAATCTAAGTAGGTAATAAAAAAAAACATCATCATCATCAGAATATCGCAGTCCACTGCTGGACTCGCCACTGTAAAAATCGCCCACGTTGAGTAGGACGAGTGGCCTCCGAGGGAGCACTCAGGTGGTGTGACGTGGGTTTAGTCTGAGGTGGGAATCATCAGCCTATTGCAGACCGCTGCTAGACCTAGGCCTCAGTTGTTCGCCACTTTGGTCAAACATCTGGATGCTTGCCCATAATCGCTACACTGGATAGGCGGGTTGGCGATCGCAGGGCGTAGCTTCTCGCTCCGGTGACGCTGCTGACCGTCATCGGCCTGTGATATTTAGAAACGCCTTCAATTATGATAGTCATAGCACCACCAGTCGGTCGCCAGAGCCTCGTCTGTTATTCAGTAGGATGCACCACGGACAGATGATCTTGAAGCCAAAAGATGATGGTCGCTCCCTTACAACCTTTTTTCAATAGGTGATAACACAGAACCCTGAAGAACACCGGTGTTGGCTGAATAGTACCGTGATGGGCAGCCCTCGCAAAGGACGCGATATTTTCACTCGGACAGAAAGTTAGCTATCCAGTTACACAAACGAGGCTACAAACCGTATGCCGGCGGCTTGGAAAGAAGAGAACGGTGCCAAACTCTATCGAATGCTTTGGCAATATCAAGGCTGATAGACAAAGACTCACCGTGCTCACTCATTTGTCTCGCCCCATGTAGGCGTCATGAACGCTAGATCAAGCTTTCTTCCTTCTTTCTCTCATATCATAAAAAGAGTGACCTCCGGGTCCACCCGGTCCGTGTTTCTGCTGGTTTCTGGAGCTCGTGGGGGGTTAAGGTTGGGCCGGCCTAGCAGTGGCAACTGGCAGGTAACTGACCAGTTACTTGCCAGTTGTCACAGCGACTTGGGCTTCTCTTTCGCTTTTCATCATGCTTAGGGAAGCCATGATGTCCAGTTACTATAAAAAAACCGTATTTATAGAAAACGGGATACTGCCGCGTGTATAGGACTTGTGTGTTCAAGTCCTTTCTGCGTGATCCTGCAGAAATGAACTGCCGTGGGAAAGGGGCCTTATAATATGTATGTATAGCAATCTGTCTTTTGTTTCAGGCGGACGCATCGACGCTGAGCGAAGAGGCTAAAAAGTCTAGTATGGAAGCTGTAGAGAAGATTATTGCGGATTGCGATTTGATGCGCACAGCGCAGGACTTGTTGGGGCACTATTTGACACTTGAGAGGTAAATTTTCAGGTTATGTTTCACCATCCCAAGAATAATATAATTCTTGAACACATAATCCCTATAAGGAAGCCTTATGCAAAATTTAAGACTGCTTGTAGTTTCTTAGATATTTTGATTGTGAGTGACTGTCCTTTAGCTTTAATATGCGTATAGAGTTGCACGTTACGTCCACTTATTTTCGTTAAGCATTTCGACATAAACGTGGCTGCGCGAATCTGGCAAAAATTTACCACTGATATTGTTCCATTGAAGCAGGATAACATGACTTGAGCAATATCATTGGTCTATTTTTACTCGCAGAAACACACCCTTTAATGCACCCTTTCTGACTGATTTGATTGTGAAATACCGTATCAATAGGCTATTATGGCTAAAAATTTAAACCCGTCTTTTAGCTTATTCAAAAATAAAAGTCACGTATTTTTCCTTTTTTCATTCAAATAAACAATAGCAAAGATACAAGGCATCAAAAGTTAGGAGTGGGAGTCTTTGACATCACTCGCTCCCGTAAAAATGCCTCACCGAGTGACGTCACGCGTAATTTCAACGGGCTATAACTTTGTAATTTTTAGTATAATTTACAAATAAAAAAATACGTGTCTTTTATTTTTTAATAAGCTGAAAGACGGTCTAATTCCAATTTTAAGCCATAATAACCTATTATATCCAACCGTTTTCGTGACGTGTTGTTACAGGTACTTCTTGGAAGAGAACGTCAACAAAGCACTCAAGATGGCCACCCCGCAGACGGGCGCGACGCACTCCAGTTTGGTCGACGATATATTTTTCATCGCCAGAAAAGCTATTAGGTGAGTTTGTTCGCAAGTTAGTAAGTTTTCTGCTAATGTACTATTATTATGGTGAAAACTAAGGAGAAAAATTGTTTGGAGAAATCTGAAAGACAAGGGTATCTACGAAATACAAAGAGATATTGTATCGAATTTTTTTTTTATTTGTAGTTTAGCTATTTTGCACTAGATATAAGGGGGAGGGAGAGGGGGGAGCCCTTTTCTCGCTCGTTCCGCCTCCACCGGCAGAAGTGGGCCATGACCAGCCGAACTCCAGCCTCTACATCCCCTTTGCAGACGCCGAAGATCGTCTACCGATAATGGGATACCCCACGTAAAAAAAAAACATTCATATCCAGCTCGAAGGACCAAATTCACGGGCGGAAACGGTTTTTGTAAGGTGCCGCATACATTCGTTGCTGGCGTAATGCGGTGCCTCGTTCCTGCTCGTTCAACACAATAGAGTGTTTGTGTGTGCGCAGACGCAGCGTGTCGGCGGGCAGCGTGCAGGGCGTGTGCGCAGTGCTCAACGACGCGGCCGCGCTGCTGGAGCAGGGCGCCGTCGCGCTGCGCCGCTGGCTCAGGGCTCCGCAGGTACAGTAGCCACAGTAACATCCATCCCGACCCTTCTCAGCTCACCACGGCCAGGTTTAGTGGGTATTCTCTGTTTTGTAGGAGTGGGTCCCACGTTACATAGGCGCATCATGGCCCTATGTATGTATGTCCTGCAGTGTATGCGTCAAGGCATCCTAGTCTGCGTCTAGGCCTCCAGTTGCTCGCCAGCCACTGGGAAAATCGCCTGGGCAGGCGGGTTGGCGATTGCAGGACGTAGCTTCTCGCTCCGGTGACGCGAGGGGATCGAACGACCCTTCACCCTTGGCTCAGAAGGCAGAGTTCACTACCAATTGAGCCACCGAGCCTGTCATACGTACGCTACGCCTTCAATCGTGATGGTTATACCGCTACCAGTCGGTTGCCAGCGCCTCGTTTGTTATTCGGCAGGGTGCACCACGGGCAGGTGAGGTTGGCTAGGAGGAAAAGGTGATAAGCCGCTTCCTTACGTCCCTCTAATATACACGAATACATTCGATGATGATTATGTTTCGTGTATGTGGCATGGTACAGGACGTGCTGCCGTTCCCGCCGCCGCCCACGTCGCACAGCATCACGCCGGCGGCGGCGGTGCTGGACGCGGCCGGCTCGCTCGCCATCAGGCTCAACAGGGACATAGACGCGCAGAGGGATCTGTTCTTGGTGAGTACACGAATAAGGTGAGTATGTTAGAATAAATTTTATAAACCAAACAGTTTTTAATGTAAAAAGACCGAGTACGTACACCTCAACTTCAGCAGTGATGGCAGCAGTAACACCATCAACCTCGACGGCACACCCCTGAACAAGGCCCATAGTTTCAAGTACCTCGGCTCAATGATATCCACAGACGCTACCATCGACGCCGACGTCACACACCGTATTAACACGGGTTGGATGAAGTGGAGGGAACTCACGGGGGTACTGTGCGATAGGAGAATGCCGGTACACATTAAAGGCAAGGTGTATAAAACTGCTGTACGACCAGCCTTAACATACGGTGCAGAATGCTGGCCCCTTAAAAAGCAGCAAGAGGACAGATTGCACGCCGCAGAGATGAGGATGTTGCGTTGGTCGGGAGGTGTAACGTTGCTGGATCGTATCCGTAACACCTACATTCGTGGCAGCTTTCGAGTAAGACCCATCCAGGAAAAGCTAATGGAGGGCCGCCTAAGATGGTACGGTCACGTGATGCGTCGCCCACCAGAACATATGACGCGACAAGTATTGGAAATGTTTCCTGCTGCAAAAAGGCGAGGTAGACCCCGACTTACATGGATGGCTGCTGTAAATAGGGACATGAAGTGTGCAAGTGTCACACCTGCGACGACCCAGGATAGAATATCCTGGCGAAGAGCGACTAGGAGAGCCGACCCCAAATGATGGGATTAAGGCTAGGCAAAGAGAGAAACAGTTTTTAATGTTAGATGATTGCGAATAGGTAGCGCCCGAACGGTGGGGATGCCTAAAAGCATTTCCCGCGGCAGAAAAAAAAAAGGTAGCGCCACTGTCTATGCAAAATATCTAGAGCTTATATATTGTCTGTGGCAAATTTTCTTTTTTCTTGTTGCCTTCCTTCCAAAAATGTAACGTTAACGGTCTGCTTTCTTGTTGCAATAAATCACGGTTTACTTCGTCAATCCTGTTTTATTTGCCCATAACCCATCAGAGTTTCAGAGTAGCATCTATATTCCAGTCAATCTATATCATAGTCGCTGATTTGTCGATTTCGATAGCTCATAAATACAAAATTACCACCCACAGTCTAAAACAATCGGTTGTTTATTTTCCGTAATCAACAATACTATCGATAATATCGCTTTCAAATCGTTCAACGTCTTGGTCAGATGAAAACTTGCGACTTTTTTTGCGAAGTTCTTTGCCAGTTGACGTCTTTTCTAAGCGATTTAATTTGGAAAAGTTAAGGCTAGAGTGAATAGGCTTTATCTAAGTAAGCATGCTCCAATCTAGGCCTTATCATCACTTAACAATGATGGCAAGGATGTGGACACGATCGTTTTTCTAGGTTTAAGTCAAAAATTTCGCAACACCTAGGAGCCAAAGCATCTTCATCCTTAAATTGAACTTTATATAAGCTGTATTTTGTTTAATTATAGTATTTTTTTCTGTCTTTTTGTTAGCAGTTTAGTGATAAGTACATGTTGTGTACACTTTAGTTAGGTCACCGTCTTGTCCTTCTATGTAATAATAATTTATATGCTCATGTACGACTGTGCCCTGTTTGTGTACCTATAATAAATAAATAAATAAAAACATCAGGTGTGATTGTGGTCAAATGCTTTCTGAGGAATAAATTTAAAAAAACTATCGATTTAAAAACTACGAATTGATCGATTGGTTAACCATCAAGTTATCGATTGTCAAACTATCGATTGTTAAACTGTTAATTGCTAAACTATCGATTGTTAAACTGTCAATTGCTAAACTATTGTTAAACTCTCAATTGCTAAACTATATTAAGCTATCAAATGCTAAACTATCGATTGTTAAACTATCAGTTGTTAACTATCGATTGTTGAACTATCGGTTGTTAAACTGTCAATTGCTAAACTATCGATTGTTAAATTATGAATTTATCGATTGTCAATGGTTGTTAAACTATCGACTGTTAAAGTATCGGTTGTTAAACAGTCGATTGTTAAGCTATCGATCGATGCGAGAAGCCCAGGATCTATCAATAGTCCATGTATCAATAGTTCCGCAATACAATTTTCGTATTAGGCGCACACAAACGAGGCGGAGGCGGGCGGCGAGTGGTCGGAGCGTCTCGCGAACGAGGCGTGCGCGCAGGCGGCGGGCCTCGCCTCGGCCGCCGGCGACCGCGAGCGGCTGCAGTCGTGCGCCGCGGGACTGGGCGTTGCCGCTGCCGCTTACCGAGCCGCGCACGCCGCTGCGTTGGACAGCCTCAAGGCCGCGCTCAAGCCGAGGCTCGTGGCCTGGGCTGAGTATATCGCTGACCCGGGACTAGATCCAGGTAAGACTAATATAAGTGTGAGGTGAGGACTCAGAGCGGCTGCAGTCGTGCGCCGCGGGACTGGGTGTTGCGGCCGCCGCTGCGTTGGACAGTCTGAAGGCCGCGCTGAAGCCGAGGCTCGTGGCCTGGGCTGAGAACTATTTGTGCCATAGAACTTTGTGAATAATTAGTAGCTGAAGCTCTTAGAAGGCAAAAAAGTTTTTTACTAAAAACAAAAAATTTACCAAAAAAATTTTTTCTGTATTCTAACCTCGATTAACAACCACCCCCTTAAATATGGCTCGTACTTTTTTTTACACCCTGTATTGTAACTTTAGTTCCAAATAACTTCCATAGATGGAGTTGTGCGCTCTCACACTATTGTAAGTTGTCGGAACTGTTGATGTCGCACCCGTGAGGGTTTTTGAGATGTTCCCGTGGGCGTTGCAGAAGATATGGAGGAGGATGCGGACGCGCTGCCGCTGGCGCTAGACACGCTAGCGGAGGCGGCGCGGGCGTCGCTGTCGGCGCGCACCGCGGACGCCGCGCTACTGGCGCTGGTCACGGAGCTGGCGGCGCGCGCCGAGGCCCGGCTGCTGCACCACCACTACGACAGGGTGAGCGATGCAGCTGATACAGTAAAGCGAACTGCATAAATATAACAAAAGAGTTTAAAGTGTCTTTTATGTGTCTCTACATTCGACCGTCTTTTCTACATGGTCCTTCGAGCCGGATAGGGTTTTCCAATGTACTTTAATACGAAATTTGTGGGTGCTAAAGGTATCATTTGTGTTGTGGGCTCGCAGGAGGGCGGTCTGGTGGTGGAGCGCCGCGCGCGGCGGCTGGCGGGCTGGGCGGGCGGCGCGGCGGCGGGCGCGCGCGAGCGCGTGGCGCGGCTGGCGCAGGCCGCGGCGCTGCTGGCGCTCGAGCGGCTGGCGCACGCGCCCGACGCGCTGGCGCCGCACGCGCGCCTCGCGCCCACGCTCGTCCGGGACATACTGACGCGCAGGTAGGTCGCGGCTGGCGCAGGCCGCGGCGCTGCTGGCGCTCGAGCGGCTGGCGCACGCGCCCGACGCGCTGGCGCCGCACGCGCGCCTCGCGCCCACGCTCGTCCGGGACATACTGACGCGCAGGTAGGTCGCGGCTGGCGCAGGCCGCGGCGCTGCTGGCGCTCGAGCGGCTGGCGCACGCGCCCGACGCGCTGGCGCCGCACGCGCGCCTCGCGCCCACGCTCGTCCGGGACATACTGACGCGCAGGTAGGTCGCGGCTGGCGCAGGCCGCGGCGCTGCTGGCGCTCGAGCGGCTGGCGCACGCGCCCGACGCGCTGGCGCCGCACGCGCGCCTCGCGCCCACGCTCGTCCGGGACATACTGACGCGCAGGTAGGTCGCGGCTGGCGCAGGCCGCGGCGCTGCTGGCGCTCGAGCGGCTGGCGCACGCGCCCGACGCGCTGGCGCCGCACGCGCGCCTCGCGCCCACGCTCGTCCGGGACATACTGACGCGCAGGTAGGTCGCGGCTGGCGCAGGCCGCGGCGCTGCTGGCGCTCGAGCGGCTGGCGCACGCGCCCGACGCGCTGGCGCCGCACGCGCGCCTCGCGCCCACGCTCGTCCGGGACATACTGACGCGCAGGTAGGTCGCGGCTGGCGCAGGCCGCGGCGCTGCTGGCGCTCGAGCGGCTGGCGCACGCGCCCGACGCGCTGGCGCCGCACGCGCGCCTCGCGCCCACGCTCGTCCGGGACATACTGACGCGCAGGTAGGTCGCGGCTGGCGCAGGCCGCGGCGCTGCTGGCGCTCGAGCGGCTGGCGCACGCGCCCGACGCGCTGGCGCCGCACGCGCGCCTCGCGCCCACGCTCGTCCGGGACATACTGACGCGCAGGTAGGTCGCGGCTGGCGCAGGCCGCGGCGCTGCTGGCGCTCGAGCGGCTGGCGCACGCGCCCGACGCGCTGGCGCCGCACGCGCGCCTCGCGCCCACGCTCGTCCGGGACATACTGACGCGCAGGTAGGTCGCGGCTGGCGCAGGCCGCGGCGCTGCTGGCGCTCGAGCGGCTGGCGCACGCGCCCGACGCGCTGGCGCCGCACGCGCGCCTCGCGCCCACGCTCGTCCGGGACATACTGACGCGCAGGTAGGTCGCGGCTGGCGCAGGCCGCGGCGCTGCTGGCGCTCGAGCGGCTGGCGCACGCGCCCGACGCGCTGGCGCCGCACGCGCGCCTCGCGCCCACGCTCGTCCGGGACATACTGACGCGCAGGTAGGTCGCGGCTGGCGCAGGCCGCGGCGCTGCTGGCGCTCGAGCGGCTGGCGCACGCGCCCGACGCGCTGGCGCCGCACGCGCGCCTCGCGCCCACGCTCGTCCGGGACATACTGACGCGCAGGTAGGTCGCGGCTGGCGCAGGCCGCGGCGCTGCTGGCGCTCGAGCGGCTGGCGCACGCGCCCGACGCGCTGGCGCCGCACGCGCGCCTCGCGCCCACGCTCGTCCGGGACATACTGACGCGCAGGTAGGTCGCGGCTGGCGCAGGCCGCGGCGCTGCTGGCGCTCGAGCGGCTGGCGCACGCGCCCGACGCGCTGGCGCCGCACGCGCGCCTCGCGCCCACGCTCGTCCGGGACATACTGACGCGCAGGTAGGTCGCGGCTGGCGCAGGCCGCGGCGCTGCTGGCGCTCGAGCGGCTGGCGCACGCGCCCGACGCGCTGGCGCCGCACGCGCGCCTCGCGCCCACGCTCGTCCGGGACATACTGACGCGCAGGTAGGTCGCGGCTGGCGCAGGCCGCGGCGCTGCTGGCGCTCGAGCGGCTGGCGCACGCGCCCGACGCGCTGGCGCCGCACGCGCGCCTCGCGCCCACGCTCGTCCGGGACATACTGACGCGCAGGTAGGTCGCGGCTGGCGCAGGCCGCGGCGCTGCTGGCGCTCGAGCGGCTGGCGCACGCGCCCGACGCGCTGGCGCCGCACGCGCGCCTCGCGCCCACGCTCGTCCGGGACATACTGACGCGCAGGTAGGTCGCGGCTGGCGCAGGCCGCGGCGCTGCTGGCGCTCGAGCGGCTGGCGCACGCGCCCGACGCGCTGGCGCCGCACGCGCGCCTCGCGCCCACGCTCGTCCGGGACATACTGACGCGCAGGTAGGTCGCGGCTGGCGCAGGCCGCGGCGCTGCTGGCGCTCGAGCGGCTGGCGCACGCGCCCGACGCGCTGGCGCCGCACGCGCGCCTCGCGCCCACGCTCGTCCGGGACATACTGACGCGCAGGTAGGTCGCGGCTGGCAGCGAAACGAGGCTAGAATGGATACGACTTGAGGTCAAGTTTTACTAGCGCAAATCGAAGCGCATCAAAGCGTCTATCCAAAACAGAACAACAAAGTCAAAGGTAGCTTAGGGACCTTTAAAAAACGAGCCTACAAATTTTCAAAGACCGGCAACGCACCTGTGATACCTACCCCTGGTGATGCGGTGTGTATAAGCTGAAGTGATATTTTGTCATCAAGTTTCCTTCAGACCCATTTGCCTCCCCTGTTGTCGCCTTAGGAAGAGTTTGAAAGATTGACCAAATCATTTTTCAACTTAGTATTCAAAGCAAATAGGCTATTATCCATTTCTAAGATTTGGTTTCACTATAGTAAGTATATTATTCTCAACGTGCAAATTTTTAATACTCTTCTGTTTTTCTTTCAGGACCGATTTCAAAATAGAAGATATAAAGAGGTTGAAGTTTTAGATGTAAGTGTACATACAAATGAGTATTGACTATTTAATAATATACATTATTGCATTGCATTTAGATTAATACATTTTTAATAAAGAATTTCTTTGTGTTACTCGATTGAACTACTTAAGTAAATAAGCTATAAAATAAAAATTGAGGCCTGTTGCCGATAAAAATGAAATTAGTCCGCCTTTTAGATTGTTCGAAAAAATAAAAGACACGTATTTTTTCATTTGTAAATCAGACCAAAAATGACAAAGATATAGCCTGTTAAAATTGTGCGTGACGTCAAAGCGTGAGAGTTTTTTCCCACAGAGTTACGTCAAAGACTCCTAAATTTTGATGTCTTGTTTGTTATTTTTTGTTAAAAAACGAAAAATACGTGTTCAATATATTTTTATAATCTAAAATACGGACTAAATATAATGTAATTATTTTGATCCTGGAAACATCCCTATTGCCATGGGGCTCCCCCCATAGGCCTCCGCCTATGTCCAACAGTGGACGTTTGCATGATGATGATGGCGAGATATGTATAATATACAGGATGTTTCCTCTAAGGTGTCAAACCGGCGCGAGCTTTTGAAAAGCAGTTTTAGGTATTTAAAGCCAGGTCAAGAGATCATAAAAAAATAAATTTTTCTCGAAAACTACAACAGATCGTAGAACATTAATGAATCTAATGCAGGGAACTGATTGCAGGGTGCCATACCTAAATCGATAGGTATAGCACCCTGCAATCAGTTCGCGCCGGCTTGATACCTTAAAAGAAACACCCTGTATAGAGACAGATTTAAAACAACCAGATAACATTGCATCAACGTTTATTTGAATGTTAGAAATTGAATAAATAGTAAGAAACATTTTGTAAATGTACAGTGTAAATATTTATTATACGGGTGCAACACTTGATATTACCTACAGGACATTCTCATAAAATACACCAAAAATAAATGTATATGTTAACTTAATAAATACAATGGAAATAGTTATCTTGTAATTCGTTGGACATCACTTTCGTTTGAAAAAATTATCGTTCGGTTTTTATATTCTCTTTCTCTTATCTCCCTTCGTTCAGGAATTGAGTTCATTTTTTTTTTATAGTAGCTCGACATAATAGCTTCCCTACGCCTGATGGAAAGCCAAAGGGAAGCCCAAGTCGCTGTGACAACTGGCAAGTTACCTTGTCAGTTGCCACTGCCATGCCGGCTCAACCCTAACCCCCCACGAGCTCCGGAGACCCTACTCACCAGCAGAAACACGACCCGGAGGTCATTTGGCTGCGGTATTCTATAGGGTGGAGGTCCTTCCCCGGACGGGCAGCAGCGAGCGAAGATTCGCTATTCATCATCATCATCAGCCTATTGCAGTTTAAAACCAGACAATTAGTCCATCGTTTTCCATTGCTATTGAGCATGAAGTGGATATATATAAAGAGACGAGCTAGAAGAAAAGTTAGCCGCTGAATTTGAGTCAAATGTGGACACTACCTTTAACAAACACAGTACACATTATGACAAATGTTGGCCGAAATATTGAAACAAAGCCTATTCGTGCGTCCCACTATTTCAAGTGATATCCAACCCGTTATAAGATATTTTAGAAACATTAATAAAAGTCTTAAATTACATTCAATTAAGGCACTCTCGCGTTGGGGATACAGATTGATTTGTTCGTTGTTAAGTCGGCTTATAATGTACGTACACGTAACAATAAAAATACTATTAAAATACTTGAAAAGCGTTATGTAAATGCTATAAGCGTTCGCTCTTTGCAACCTTGCTAATAGTACTGGACCTATAATTTGTGCTGTTGAACTTAGAATAACGGGAAAACAAACAGTACAGTAATTCAAAGCAAATTATCATAGCAACTACTACCTCCACATCACTAATACAATCAATAGTTCCACCAGCTAACAACAGATGGCGATGTACGAGTACCTCCCGCTGCAAGCAATCACCATACATTGAAGTAACGCTCCATACAAGTTCTATGGAAGTCCTACAACGCATATAAGAAGTTCACGATTTAGCATATAACATAGCATAAGACACGAAAAAGGTCTCTCGGACCGCGGTCCCCGAGAACGATCTCCTAGCACGGAGGAAATATTTCCACTTTTCGTAGTTACAAGTCTGCTACTACAATATTCTTCCCTCTTGCCCAAAAGAGATTTTTTCATTGTGTTACTTATCGGATCTCTCTGTAGAATCAATAAATCCCTTCAAGGGATGCGTACATAGGTCTACTAGAAATTATCTTTTGTACTGGGCTGGGTACATATTTGAAACCTAATAATTAGGCCAGTACTATAGCAAAACTGTAAATTTCGTAGAAGAATAAATTCAAAACTTTGAAAGGGCAGTCCTAGTCTTTTAAATTTGCTATATAAATGTTTATAGCAGTAGCCTAAGTCGCTGCGGCAACAGACAAGACAATCAAATCAATCACTTGTCATTTAATGCTAGGTTTACACGCGTGCCACGCAGCCCGGCAAGCAGCTCGGCGAGCAACCCTATTCTACACACTGCGCACGCACGTGCACATTCAAACAGACGAACAGACCGTTCACATGCTTGTGCTTGTGTTTGTGCCCGTTGAATGTCGTATTGAACGCGAGCGTGTAAACGCGACATGAGACACTGCCTTTACGTAGGTACTAGCAAAACTTACATACGGACTGCTCTTAAAACCACGTAAGGGATATAAAAGATAGAAATAGTATAAATTCACATCAACACCCTTAATTTAAGACATGCGTTTTAACAAACATTGAACACATTAAATTAACAAATATAATAAAAAGAATGTTGAGATTTATATCACCTGTTATTATGGAATTAAATTACAATAGACATTTCAGAACAATTAAGCCATTTGAGCAATCAATTAAACACAATTTAGAGAGAATAAGAGGAACATTCGCTATACAGATTTTAAAAAAGCTGATAAATATTAAATACGAAATATAAATTTACAGTAAATTATCAAAAGTTTTTTTACAATAATTGTCATTTTTTTTATCACTAATTAGTAGTGCATTACGTATTTTACATGTATCTTTGTATAGTCAGACTCAAAAGTTGTGTGTGAGGTGAGCGCTTAATTAATATCTACCACTAGTAGACGATTGAACCCACAGATTGAACCTGGTGCCCTACTAACAATTGAACAAACAAAAAAGCGATCGTTCGGTGGATGGATCTACTATTTTTTCCTGTATTTCACATACAATTTTTGTGTCCGACTATACATACACAAAATATTAAGATACAAAATTGCCTCCTTTTCGTTATACAGGGTGGGTATATCTTAAAGGCACATAGTGACGCGGATCAAAACTACTCGCTACAGTAAATAACTTTAGCTATAATTAAGTTAGTTCGGCCGCAAGCGTATCGAGACTTGTATCTATGGGTGTACACATTATATTTTAGAGTAGTATGTGCAAAAAGTGTTACAAAAATAGCTAATATGTTCGCCTGTGGTAATAATCCCAAATAAATATGTAATACTACCACTGGCTATCTGACAGATAACGATATGTGGCAAATAAGCCTCGAATAACGCCGTCAGACAGATCAGCATGATATTGTGTCAAATTGACCTTGTATCTGTTTTGCAGTGATACATAGGTACGCTGTGATAAAGTCACAGAAAATGGTTAACAAACATTTTAAATTGATACTAATTCGTATATAAATTTGATGTTCACGATAGCTTTATTATTAATTTTCATAACACGATTTGATAATCGAACGATATTACGTATTCATTACACAATTTGATATAAAAAATACTATACAGATTAGAAAGTTCCAAAAAAATACAATATGTAGGTATATTTATTTCGTCATGATTGTAATTTGTTAAAAATAACTACGTCATATTTTCACATTTAATTATAGCTCTTATATAATAATTTTCCTGTCGCTTGTGCTTTTAGAACAGTAATATGCAAAGTTAAATGCATAATATAAAATGTAGGTATGCTTAAATGTAACTATGCGCTTGCTGTACCTAAGGGCATAGGTACGGTAGTTTTTAAGATGACCCTAGAGACATAGATACGATGCAGTGGTGTAACTACAGCCACGGGCACCGATTAGAGGAGGATCCAAACTCCCGATATGTAGGCACACTACTGGTCAAAGACACACCAGATGAACGAGAGTCGGAAAAAGGTTACCTATATCGGCTGCTGACTGTACTACATAATATATTAGACTACGAAATAGCCTCGTCAAGTTCGGTGGCTTATACAAACCATATATAAAACACGTTTCGTGTACATATTGACATTTACTTGAGAAAAGATACCACGCCTTGACATAAAATCATTCATTCTTTGGTTAGCAGTCGTCCGATAAAAGTTTTATTTACCATAAGTATCGAATAATGTTACGCTTAAAAATGCGTTTTATGTATTTAATTGAAAAGTTGAATTCCAAGTAATTTGTGTTTTTCTAGCCTAATTTTTTTTTACACAAAAATGCACTAATCGCTGTTTCTGACAAAACTTATGTGTGTATATTTATTCTGTCGTCGGTATACATAAGTTAATTGGTAAAGCTTAAGTTAAGAAATGAAATCAACAAGATATTTAAAAACAAAACGTAGAGTTAGTTATATAATTACATTATTGACTAAAATCTGTAAGTCTTAAGTAAAAAAAACGGATATTAATAATAAAAACTATATGAAGGTACATTGTTGAAACTTAATCTAACTTATAGATAGAAATCAACAATAAATCAGTTACATTTAGATGATAAAATATAACATTTTAGTATGACTAACCGTATAACATAAATATACAGTAGGGGAATAATCTCACGGAGTATCCGTTGTTTTCTAAAGGATAGAACTTCGTTGTATAATCTGTCCGGCTAATTGAAGGTTACAGCTGAAACCCGGCTCCCGACCAGTACGCCTCGCCTCGAGCAGTGTGCCTAGCACGAATATTTTCGAAAAAGTATGCGTAACGTTACCGTAAACATTTGTATGAAACTTGGTACAGCGCCCCTATCGTGCGTAAGAGGTACTACGTGTACGTACTGAAAATGATCGCCCTGTATTGACAGTTGACAGTTACGTTACGCATACTTTTTCGAAAGTATTTGTGCTAGGCACACAGTATTCTTTATATGGATTTGTATGGAAAATTTGAACAGACTCATCGACTATTCGTGGACCACTTACACTGGTTGTCCACGCGACGTCCACCAGTGGACCGTAGACAACAAGTGAACACCGATCGACCAGGCGGCGCCAGGTTGGTATAATGGCTAAATAAACATACTTTAATAAATAACAATAAAACTTTGTTCAAGAAATCAAGATGAATTAAGAAGACTACAATATTCACTCCGTGAGACTTGCCCATCGTGATAATAAACACTGGTCAAGCGTGAGCGGTCACGTATTCAGGGCACCTACCGCCAAAAACGAAAACGATCGTTCTTTGAACGGATCGTGTAATGCAAAATAATTCTCTCCCAGTCCCTCCCGTGTTCTTATATATGAATTAAATTAATTAAAATCGACTTTGACGAATTTTAGTTCGTATATTCGAACACGGGAGGTACAAATGGGCGGGATTTATGGTACCAAAGTACGCGATCCGTTCAAAGAACGATCGTTTTCGTTTTTGGTGGTAGGGGCCAAGATCACAATACAACGTGCATGATGTGAGGTTTTACAAACGAATGTCAATAGTTAGTTTAATTAATACTGCTAGCAATGTTTAGATGAAATCTTGCTGTAACTGCTACTTTGTGAATAACTGCACTTTCAAATAAACCGCCACGCTTCACGGATTTGCTCTGAAACCAGAAATTTGGCCTTTAACCGACATGAAAAAAAAAAGAGGAGTATCTCAATTCGACTGTTTCTTTTTGTTGTATGTTTGTACCACATATCTCCGAGACTTATGAAGCGATTTGAAAAATTCTTTTTTTAAATAAGGTCGGTTTTTTTAAATGCTGCCACATAGTTAGATTTTGTATGTGAATGTTTAAAGTGTGTAGTGTTAAAAACTGTGACAAACCGAAAAATTAATTAGTCCTTAGTTCTGCAAAAAGGACTTAATCGAAAATGAGGACTAAAAGACACAGTTCTTATACAACACTACATGTGAGCGTTTATCGAGTATGGTCGTTATTCGTGACAAAGCACATTCACCCATTCATTATCGCATACGTTCAATGATTACGTTGCGTATGTTATCACCACTAATTAATTTCACCAATGGGTAATTCACCAATGCCATTTCATTTGCTGTTTTATGATTGTGTGAATAATAATCACCATCCAGAGATTTATTTGTATCAATTACTTCATATTTGGATTTATAATATAACCGTTTATATTTTCCCCATTAAAACTGAAAACAAAGGTTAATTTCACCTATTTTATTCAAATTACAAAAGGCCTGTCGCCGTAAAAAAATAATTAGACCGTCTTTAAGACTGTTACAAAATAAAAGACGTATTTTTACATTTGTAGATTAGACAAAATTACAAAAAAAAAAATTACGCGTGACGTCAAAGAGTGGGAGTTTTTTCGCCACTGAGTGACGAAAAAGGCTTGTGTCTTTGTTATTTTTTTGTCCAATACATTTTTAAAATCTAAAATACAGACTAAATATACTGCAATTAATAGGCTATTCCACCCTATGAATAAAAAAAACTAAAATTATGTTTATATGATAGATCATGAAAAAGTAAACCAAGAATATTAATATCAATTCATAAAAGTGAAAAATAAATTTAATATTTCCATTTTAAAATTCATGTTTTTTAATCTGTCTCCAATTTGGTGAAAACGCTGTACGCCATGTTGGCTAAAGTTTTGACGTAATCTGTCTTGTAAACAAATAATCTCAGTACTGTGTCTACTACATTTACTACAATAATTCGAAAATTCTTAGTTATTATTAACACGTTTCTCAATATTCCGGCGCTATAATATAATTTCATCATGGAAGATGGCAGAAAGCACTAATCTTCCACGAAGACATAACCTATGAAATATTAGTTTTGCAATATTGTGAATATAATTTTGCAAGTTTTGAAGGTCTATTAAATTGCATACTTACATCAAAATGATCTTCACTTGTTTTCAAACATTCAGACACAAGACACCAATGATATGGACTATAGTTCATTTTGTATTTGCGAAAATAACTTTAATCTCTCAGTGAAGCGTGATGTTTACTAAAAGTGTGACGTAAAAGACACGGCGGACTAGAGTTGTGCTGTTTTCGAGCAAGTAATTTAATTGAAAAATTAAAAGTCGTTTTTCTTTATTATTTGATATTATTAAAATATATCTCTATTTTTCCGTGGTATTTTATCACTAAAAGATGCATTTGAACTACTTTTTGAATGAGACCGGAATAGCCTATTAGACCTTGGAAACATCCCTATTGTCTTGATTTGATCTTACAAAATTACAATAGGTAGTTTCCGGATTTAGAATAGAACCAACTAGAAGATAGAATGTCAGGAATGGCTGGTCCCGTCCGTGATCCAAGGCAGTTATGAATCATAAGGACCTGGGCACCACCGTGCTTGACAAATGCCACGGTTTTTAGTGGGTATCTACTCCCTGTCTCCCTACCGTCTTGGGTGCCTGCTGCGGTCACCAACCCGCCTGGGATGTTTTCATTTTCCCCGGCGAATTAAAAAAGAAGTAAGCACTGCTGCCCGTTTCCTGATATTTCCTTGGTCTTCTACGACACTTACGGTCGGAAGTCGGTCAGTAAGTGGGTAAAGACAAGTTACTTACTGTCAGAGTGGAGCTAGTACCCCTCGCGCGGCGGCGGCGCCTCCACGGTGGACGTGGTCTGCTTGCTGACCACGCGCGTGCCCTGCGCCAGGCCGCCGGCGCGCGCCGCCACCCACTTGAGGTACGCGTCTGCCGCGTACGCCACCATCGCCACGAAACCGAAGAACTGCAAATGTATCATCATCGTCAGCCCATCAAAGTCCCCTGGACATAGCCCGATCGGTGGCGGTATAGCAATCACTTGAGGGCATAGAGAGAGGTAGGGCATAACAAATCTTCGCTCCTATTGAGCTGCCCGTCCGGGCAAGGACCTCTACCCTATAGAATACCGCAGCCAAATGACCTCCGGGTCGTAGCTACCGCCGTATCTGCCGTATCAATTATACGGGCCCCCCAGGCCATTTTTTTTTTATAGTGGCTCGACATAATGGCTTCCCTACGCCTGATGGAAAGCGAGAGAGAAGCCCAAGTCGCTGTGACAACGGGCAAGTAACTGGTCAGTTACCTGTCAGTTGCCACCGCCATGCCGGCCCAACCCTAACCCCACGAGCTCCGGAAACCCTACTCACCGGCAAAAACACGACCCAGAGGTCATTTGACTGCGGTATTCTATAGGGTGGAGGTCCTTCCCCGGACGGGCAGCTCATTTCGAGCGAAGAGTCGCTATGCCTTACCTCTCTTAGAAGCCCCCAAAGTGCATGAGTAAAAGTAATACAGACTTCCCAAATGTCGAGTCAAATTTTTTCCCTGCCTAAGGGCCCCCAAGCAATTTTTTATACGAGGCCAAGACACGCTACGCTTCATGTGGAGGTACTCACCGCAGCAGCAGAGTGTGGGTTATCGTGGACAGTCGTAGCCAATATGGCCGCGAGGAGGTAGAGCACCGTCCAGAGCGCGCAGAAGATGAACTCCATCTTCAGCCAAGGGATTTTGTAGAACTTCTCCACCATATGGAACAGGTACAGCCCGAGCAGGATGCCGGTGAACCAGAAGGCGATCATGGATATCCAGCTGAAGAAGACGCCCTTGCCGAACGAGCTCAGCCACGAGCACTGGATGCAGATGAACCCTATCAGGCTGCATACCTGGAACAAGCTTGGCGTTCAGTACAGTGCAGTTGCGTAACCAACGGCTCTATGGCAAACCAACAAAAAATGGCCGCTATCAATATACAAATACTTTTATAGCCCGTTTACACTCGCGTGCGAGTGACGAGGCGAGGCGCGAGGCGAGCGACGAGGCGAGAGTGTGAACACTCGCTCGCGCCTCGCCTCGTCACTCGCAGCGCTCGCGTCGCGAGCGGTTTTTTGGTCACGAGTCAAAGGGCCTCGCGACGAACGCGAGCGGGGTGTTTACACTCGCGCTCTCGCTTCATTCGCGGTTCAGCGTTGTGCCGCGCGGGTCGTTAAAATGGATTAGTCTTATGAGGAAACATTTAGATTTATTGGAGCATTTCAAAGGGAACCAATAGGCTATTATGGCTAAAATTTTTTAATTTGTCCGTCTTTTAGCTTATTCATAAATAAAAGACACGTATTTTTCCTTTTTTCAATTAAATAAACAATACCAAAGACACAAGGCATCAAAAGTTAGGAGTGGGAGTCTTTGACGTAACTCGCTCCCGTAAAAATGGCTCACCGAGTGACGTCACGCGTAATTTCAACGGGCTATAACTTTGGAAGTTTTAGTCTAATTTACAAATAAAAAAATACGTGTCTTTTATTTTTGAATAAGCTAAAAGACGGACTGAACAGGTTTTGGTCTACGGGTGGAGCTTCAATAACAGGCGATAATTTTGAGTTTAATACGTATATTTACAACCACATAGTGGAACCGACAATTTTCTAGTTGGGAAACAATTGCAGGATTTTCTCCTGTCAAGTTTACATTTTTTAAATCTAAAAATACCATGAAGGTTCTATACACCGCCCGCCAAGGACATGTTTTGCGAACATATGTCCTTGATAAATGACTTGCTAATTGTGAAAATTAAACAATAAATTCTTAAGCCATATACAACAAATCATAAACTAAAAAATAACAATCTTCTTATACCTAATCTACTAACCAACATAAGTACTATAGGGTATAAGAACAGAAAACAACATCGTGCATTAACAAGTCTATCATACAAAAATTAAAAAACATATTATGAACAGAGAAAACAAAATAGAATTAATATACCACCCAAAATAAAATCTATTAAATTCTCTATAAAATCCTTGATAGAAAAGTCATGCACTGTCTATTTACATTTAATTTGTCACAGGTAGTACACATACCTTAGACACCGGTCTCTTAATTAATGAACATTTAGTGCGAATTGTAATTACTCGTGTAATCTTGTCAGGACCTGGATGCTTTAATTCTACTTTCCCTAGTAACCATCTACCAGGGGGCATGTCATCTTCCTTTATCAAAACCACATCCCCAATGTTAGGTTCTGGAGATTGAAACATCCACTTATGTCGCTGCAAGAACTGATTTAAATAGTCCTGCGACCAATGTCGCCAGAAATCTTGCAACATTCTTTGGGTTAGTTGCCACCGTTTCAGGTTGTTTATGTTGGCTTGTTCATAATTAAGATCAGGTGCTACCACAAGAGGCTCTCCTACCAGGAAGTGTCCTGGTGACATGACTAGCAACTCGTCACTATCTTCCACATATGAGAGTGGTCTGGAATTGAGGCAAGCCTCGATTTGAGCTAGCACCGTCGATAACTCTTCAAATGTCAGAGTTGAGTTACCAATCACCCTCCGTAGGTGATGTTTCGTAGATTTTACTCCCGCCTCCCAAAGACCTCCGAAATTTGGTGCATGGGGGGGAATAAAACTCCATTTAGTACCATTATAGAATTACTAATCCATTTTTGTAATACATACCCCCCTTTAGCTAATATAGAAGACACTTCCTTACATATTTTATAACCTTCCTCTATATTTTCAGCTCCTGTCATGAGATCGTCCATATAAAAATCATTCAAGATGATTTGCTGAATTTGCGGAGATTCTTGCGCTTCATCGTAAGCTATCTGATGCAAGACACGTACCGCTAAAAATGGTGCTGAAGCTGTGCCGAATGTAACCGTAATTAGCTCATGTTCTTCTAGCTTCATTTCAGGGCTGTCTCTCCAAAGAATACGCTGAAAGTGAGTATCTTCTCTGTTTACCAGCACCTGCCGATACATCTTCACTATATCCGCACCTATGCACACGGGATGTCTTCTCCATCGCATCACAATATGACGAAGATCTGCCTGCAAGGAAGGACCAACCATTAAGTCATCATTCAACGAGACTCCGTTGCTTCCCTTGCAAGATGCATCGTACACCACGCGCACCTTCGTGGTCTCCCTGCTTTCACGGACGACCGCATGATGAGGTAAGTATACACCCCTCCTTCTAGCTTCTGGTGTTACTTTAACCATATGTCCAAGCTCTGCATACTCGTGTATTACCTTAGAGTAGTCCTCCTTTAATTTTGGATTCTTAGACAATTTGAATTCTAAACCTCTGAATCTTTTTTCAGCTATTACCCTGGACTGACCGTCTAAACAGCTAGGCTCACTGTCCTTAAATGGAAGCCTTACCACGTAACGACCACTGTCATCACGTTGTGTAGTGTCTGCAAAATACCGTTCACAATTCATTTCTTCCTCAGTTAAAATCTTTTCCTTTACAGGTTCATCCTCAAGCTCCCAGAATTTCCGAAGCAGGTCTTCCGTGTTGACGCTGACATGCATAACCGCAATGCTTGAAAACGATTCTGCGTTAGATGGAATATTAGTGTCTACGATACCTGAGATGATCCATCCTAAGGCTGTATCCTGCGCCAAAAGACGACCATCCTCGCTACGTTTGATTCCTGCTCGTAACACTTGGCTGTAGATTTCAGCACCTAACAAAATGTCAACCTTGTTAGGCTTATGGTAGTCCGGGTCTGCTAGATTATCTGATGTCAGACTTATCCACTCCACAGGACTAGCCTCTACAGCTGGAAGAAGTGACGTGATCGACTTCAGGACGTAAGCTGTGACGTTAATGCAGAACGTTGGATCGATCCTGGACTGTATCTGTAAAGTGACGGTAGATCTTGATAACAAAGCATTATTTCCTCCTACACCTGTTACAGTGTGCTTTGTAGAACTTTTCTTTAAGTTCAAATATTGTACCGTTGATTCTGTAATAAAAGAACCCTGCGAACCCTGATCTAGCAGAGTGCGCACCAGACGATAGGAACCATCCTTCGCCTTTGCTTTTACTAGTGCCGTGGTCAACAAAACCGTTTGCCTACATTTCTGCGTTGACACACATGACACTACCTGATCTGTAGATCCCTCCGTCTTTGTGACGGCAGCTAAACCTTCCACTCTTGTGGCAGCACATGCACCTTCCGCCTTTGTGGCAGCACCTGAACCTTGCGCCTTTGTGGCAGCACCTGAACCTTCCGCCTTTATCGCGGATCCCTCGCCTGTCGATGGGCTCTCACCCATAGACGCTTGTACACCGCTTGGGTGTAATAAAGTGTGGTGTCGTTTCTTGCATATTTGGCATTTGAAAGTACTCCGACATGCCTTGGCAGAATGGTTACCATATAGACAAATAAAACATAGACCATTTGCCATAGCAAATTCCCGACGAGCTTGACTGTGTATCTTAGTAAATTTTGTACAAAGTGGAATGTTATGATTACCCGAGCAAAATTTACAATGAGGATCCCTCCTTTCTTTTTGAAGATGAAAAGATTGTGTATTCCTGGGACCCTTATCCATGCTACTATTCCTACTGTCTAAATTCTCCAAACCTCGGAACCGACCGACTAGAAAATCGGTAAATTGTTTAAAGGATGGCAACTCATCGCTGCTATCCGACGAAACACTAAGCTCCCATGCCCTTCGCGTTTCTTTGTCCAATTTGGCACTAATAATATAAATTATTAAAATGTCCCATGAGGCGACATCAATACCAAGGTTTTTTATGGATTCCAAGCAATCCGAAGTTGTTCCTACTAATTTTTTAATTTCGCTTGAAGATTCGAATGATAAATTCCTTTGATTAATTAATCTTTTTAACATGTTGTTAGCTAAAAACCTTTTGTTATTGTACATTGCATCTAGTTTGTCCCAACAACTCTGATAATTATCAGATGTGACAGTTATATTTCGTAGCAATTGCTCAGCTTCCCCTGAAAGGTGACTTTTGAGGTAATATAATTTTTGTGCATCATCAATCCCATTATTATTGTGCACCAGACCTAAAAACAAATCCCGGAAAGTTTGCCACTCAATATATTTACCCGAAAAAATTGGGATTTTAATTTCGGGCAGCTTGACGTTACTTATTGGAATGCGGTTAGATACAACAGGGCCCGAACCTTCAGTAGATGGATAGTACTGTGATATTTTTGTTTTTAATTCCGATTTGAATGACAAATATAATTCCTCGACCTCGTCATAAACATTTTGAGTATGATATTTGGACGAAATAAAAATAGATTTATCCACCTTACTGATTATCTCAACATGCGTCTTGAAAAATAATTGCCACTGTTGCTCCAGATTTTCAAGTCGCGATTCCATATAGGCAACTGTCAGTCTGTCCTTAGGTGCTTTTTTAAAGTTATTTAAAGCCTTCACAATAGTGGCCATAGTGGCCTCTTGGATATTCGCTAATGACTCCATAATGAACTAGGTAGGTACCTACTTATTTTTCAACTAATTAAAAAATATTTAAACAGACCGTAAAATATGTCACCGACTGTACCTACTCAAACAAAATAATCAATTCAAAAATAGATGCAACACAATACAAATAAAATATTTTCTTCGAGTTCGAAATTCAAATTTGTTCTAGAACACGTCGAAATGTCAATGACCTTTATGCGAGTTTTGATGTCTAGAATTTTCTATGCGAATGTAAAATGAAATAGATTTACGAAATATTAAAATAATAATACACTTAAGGTCTCTAAACACTGAGAGGTTTCAACCTGAATCTTCGTACCGCGAAGACACACTGACCGAAAGATATTGAAAATTTAGTTACTTACAGTTTTCCCCGGCACAACACTCACTATACACGATACACACTCCGAAGAAATTGTGCTCCTTATTGAGCCCTGACGGCACCCTGGCCATCCGCGTCACCAAATCTGCCGTAATCTTCCTCCCGCACGCACGTCTGCACCGCCGCGCAGCTAGCCCGCTGCTGCAGCTAGGTCCTCCTCCACAAGTGGGACTCCACTAGTGGGGCTCCTTGGAGTAGCTAGTAGAATTCACTGCTCCACTCGAACATGCGGGTGGCAATCTTCCACCACCAAGATCACCATGCATCCGACTCCGTAAGGACCATGAACAGGTTTTGGTCTACGGGTGGAGCTTCAATAACAGGCGATTAATTTTGAGTTTAATACGTATATTTACAACCACATAGTGGAACCGACAATTTTCTAGTTGGGAAACAATTGCAGGATTTTCTCCTGTCAAGTTTACATTTTTTAAATCTAAAAATACCATGAAGGTTCTATACACGGACTAATTACAATTTTTAGCCATAATAGCCTATTCTGTGGAACCCAAAAATAAATACCATAAAATGAACTAAAAAGTAAACGATGCGTGGAAGAGGTTGTCATTACAAATGAAATGAATAGACCTTTAATTGATTTAAAACATAAGACATTTTACTTTTTTATTTGTATTTAATGTGTGTAGTTCAATAAACCATGACTTGTTGCCGCTAACATTTCGACGTCCTCCATTGTCGCGAGCTCAAAGACAACTGAACTCGTGACGAGAGTGTAAACACCTAGCTCGTTTCGGGGGGCGTGGCGCGAACCACGAGGCGAGGCACGAGGCGAATCGCGAAGCGAGAGTGTAAATGGGGTATTAGAAAAGAACCTCCTCCATTTTCGAAGTCGATTAAAAAGGCATATCACACCACACGATATTAAGTGCCCTGCATGCCGGGTGGGCGGGTACCCTAGTTAGTGCGGAGCTTATTACACTAGGTACTCTGAGATTCGGTCCCTAAATCAGTTAATACGTGATAATCGCCCTAAATGTTATTACATTACCCGATCGGCAGAGCGGTTAGGTAGCTAGGCAGATCGGGATGATCCGATCACCCAAAATCTTATTTAGGGTTAGGATCCCTTGAAATTGGGTAGTGTAATAGGCCTTTAATTTATTTATTTAATCTTTATTGCACAATTAAACTGTGTACAAAAGGCGGACTTAATGCCAAATAGGCATTCTCTACCAGTCAACCATTGGGCTAAGCAGAAACTAATTTTAAGGTAGTGTACTTTAACACCTATCGCTATCCGTCAAATTGACAACACTACCAACCCACAAGGAATGAGGGGAATTACCTTTTCGAATTTCTCTAAACTGCGTTTTTATGATTAATAAGTCAGGTTGCAACCTGTCATATTTATTTTGCAAATTTCCAAAATTTCAGTTCGTTCGACATTTCTGGTAAGGTTTCCTTCAATGACTTTTGTGATCAAGAGTAATGTAGGTATAACCCTTATTCATCGCAACTGGCGTAAAAACACGTCGTCCAATTAAAAAAAAATTGTCTTTGACTGTTTGTCTATACCCTGAAAAGTTCCACGGCTGTGAGTTAACACGTCGTCCAATTAAAAAAAAATCGTCTTTGACTGTTTGTCTATGCCCTGAAATATCCCCAAGGCTTGGCGTGAAATTCTAGTTGCATGAAATCTTGATAGCCCGTTTACACTCGCGTGCGAGTGACGAGGCGAGGCGCGAGGCGAGCGACGAGGCGAGAGTGTGAACACTCGCTCGCGCCTCGCCTCGCGCCTCGCCTCGTCACTCGCAGCGCTCGCGTCGCGAGCGGTTTTTTGGTCACGAGTCAAAGGGCCTCGCGACGAACGCGAGCGGGGTGTTTACACTCGCGCTCTCGCTTCATTCGCGATTCAGCGTTGTGCCGCGCAGGTCGTTAAAATGGATGCGTCTTATGAGGAAACATTTAGATTTACTGGAGCATTTCAAAGGGAACCAATAGGCTATTATGGCTAAAAATTGTAATTAGTCCGTCTTTTAGCTTATTCATAAATAAAAGACACGTATTTTTCCTTTTTTCAATTAAATAAACAATACCAAAGATACAAGGCATCAAAAGTTAGGAGTGGGAGTCTTTGACGTAACTCGCTCCCGTAAAAATGGCTCACCGAGTGACGTCACGCGTTATTTCAACGGGCTATAACTTTGTAAGTTTTAGTCTAATTTACAAATAAAAAAATACGTGTCTTTTATTTTTGAATAAGCTAAAAGACGGACTAATTACAATTTTTAGCCATAATAGCCTATTCTGTGGAACCCAAAAATAAATACCATAAAATGAACCAAAAAGTAAACGATGCGTGGAAGAGGTTGTCATTACAAATGAAATGAATAGACCTTTAATTGATTTAAAACATAAGACATTTTACTTTTTTATTTGTATTTAATGTGTGTAGTTCAATAAACCATGACTTGTTGCCGCTAACATTTCGACGTCCTCCATTGTCGCGAGCTCAAAGACAACTGAACTCGTGACGAGAGTGTAAACACCAAGCTCGTTTCGGGGGGCGTGGCGCGAGTCACGAGGCGAGGTACGAGGCGAATCGCGAGGCGAGAGTGTAAATGGGGTATGAGTGAGAGTTGATATAAAAAGCTATCCGACACGTTTTGTTTCGCGTATCGGGGTAGCCATTTTGTTGGATATCGTCGTAATTTTCATTTTACACTTGAAAAATGGGCAACGTAGTGGCTACATGCATAGTGCAGGTGTTAGCAGGGTTCGTCGTTTGGACAGGAAAGGTAACGATTCGATTATAAAGCGATTGTTAAAACTATTAAATAAATAAATAACCCAAGACATGCCACGCTGGGCCACTCAGCGCCACCTAGCCCCAAACTAAGCCGAAGCTTGTACTATGGGTACTAGACAACTGATAAACTTACTTAGATACATTTTTTTTTGTAAATATATACATATTATACATAGAAAACACCCAGACCAATACAAACAGACATGCTCATGAACACAAATGTTTGTACTGTGCGGGAATCGAACCCACGACACTTGGCTCAGAGGGCAGAGGTCACTACCAAATGAGCCACCGAGCCTGTCAATATATATATATATTATAATAATATTGTGATTAATTTCCATTACAATAAAAAGAAAACGACAAAATCTCCACGCTTAAGTATGGTTAAATAGTATTCGTGGTTATTTCCGATTTCCATAATCATCATCAGCCTATTGCAGTCCACTGCTGGACACAGGCCTCTCCAGCTGTTGGCCGGTAGCCACATAAGGCAAACATCTGGAGGATATACCCATAATCGCCACGCTGATGGGCAGGCGGGTTGGCGATCGCAGGGCGTAGCTTTTCGCGCCGGTGACGCTGCTGCCCGTCATCGGTCTGTGGTATTTAGCTATGCCTTCAAATGTGATGATTATACCGCCACCAGTCGGTTGCCAGCGCCTCGTTTGTTATTCGGCAGGATGCACCACGGGCAGGTGGGTTTGGGTTGGAGTGAAAAGATGATAGGCCACTCCTTTACATCCCTTTTGTTTTTATTGTGGCACATCATCTTATGTTAAATTTAACAGGGTGTATGGTTGCTGGCGAAGCTCGGCTTTGCGGCGACCGGCATCGTCGCCGGCAGCCTGGCGGCACTGGCTATGTCCTGTTTTGGCAACGTTGCCGCGGGCAGCATTATCGCCCAGGCGACTTCTATGGCCATGAGCGTCTTTTAACCGTAAGGTATATTTATAGTTTCAGTAGTTAATCTGACTGACTGACTGACATAGTGATCTATCAACGCACAACCCAAACCACTGGACGAGTCGGGCTGAAATTTGGCATGAAGATATTATAGATGTTATGACGTAGGGATCCGCTAAGAAAGGATCTACCCCTAAGGATATGTCCTCCTCCTTATAAAATAGGGGATGAAACTCTACGTCCACGCGGACGAAGTCATGAGCACATTGAGCACAGGTAGTATACCTAATACTATAAAATTATAAACCACTTATGACACATAAGTGCTTGTTTTTTCTTTTCAGTTTGTTTTATTGTATACCTATAATGATAAGCTTGTATCTGACACAAGACATAGTGCCCTGCCCAAATTGAAGTCCCTTTTTTGTGTTATACCTAGTAGCTCGACATAATGGCTTCCCTACGCCTGATGGAAAGCGAAAGAGAAGCCCAAGTTGCTTTGACAACGGGCAAGTAACTGGTCAGTTGCCACCGCCATGGTCGGCCCAATCCTAACCTCCCACGAGCTCCGGAAACCCTAATCACCGGCAGAAACAAGACCCGGAGGTCATTTCGCTGCGGTATTCTATAGGGTGGAGGTCCTTCCCCGGACGGCTCAATTCGACCGAAGATTCGCTATTCTATGCCCTACCAAAAAAATAGGTATAAATACTATTAAATCTCAGTCATTGATTACGTCAACGCGATTTTACGATAATCGTTTAGTTCTGTATATGTACAGTAAGTATAGAAGGTAAACGAACGTTTTACGAGATTGACGAGTGACGTAATGGCGTGGTTGTATGCTTACGTCACCGCCTTGAACTACTAAGTTACCAGTGAAGTATGCCCGTTCTAACTTTTACCCCTTTTTATTTATCTTGTCGTCGGGAATGCATATTTACGCATATACAGGACCTTGGGAACGGGATATCTAGGTTATGTGGGGCTCACTATCTAACGGTACTTACAGACGCTTATCTGAGGAGGGTTGGTATCCCGTCGGGACCTTTTTCTTTTTATTTTTTTTAACCCTGGGAAAAATGCTTTGACGCATCCCCGCCACCCGGGGGACTGACGAGGTACGTGGGACTCACGCCGCCCTTAGGAACGGAAGGGCGACACCCTGCCTCGGGAAGTCGGGATGGAAATGAGGCAGGGAATACCCACTAAAAAGGTCCCTCCGTCAAGCGCCTAATGGTTGGTGTCATGGAGCCTTGGGCCAAGACTGCCACGACTGCCCGTCGGGACTTGACGCAACCCATCCTCAGGTCAGCTCGGAGCAATGGCTCCGGCTAAAAAGTATCACACCTCGGGAGGACCTAGCTCCCTTTGAATGGAACCGAAACTTGTAAAAATTTTTTGGCTGGCTCGGTGGCTCAATTGGTAGTGACTCCTGCCTTCTGAACCAAGGGTGTGGTGAACCGTGGGTTCGATTCCCACCCGGGACAAACATTCGTGTGATGAACACTTGTGTTTGTTTGTTCCGTGTCTGGGTGTTTATATTTGTATTTAAGTATTTATTTGTGGTACCTTCGTTGTTCTGATACCCATAACACAAGTGACGGACACACCCCCCGGGTGACGGGGATGCCCAAAAGCATTTTCCGCGGCATAAACAAAAGGAGAGTTATTATGTCCGCGTAGTATCCGGATTTAGAATAGAACTACCCCTTCTCATCCCGTGGGTGTCGTAGAAGACGACTGAGGGAATATCAGGAAACAGCAGCGTTTACCTGGGTACAAATAAAACCTACTGCGGTCACCGCCTGCCAAGCGTGGTGACAAGGCAAGTCCCCCAAATGGCAATAAAATTGTCATATCTAGCCTACGTCCAGCAGTGGACGTTGGCAGGCTAATGACTATAAATGTTATTACTTCACTGTCGATTCTCCCACACTGTGCGCAGAACCCTTGGCATTACGAATCGATTGCGTCAAGGGTGAAGGTGAAGATATTGTAGTTATTATAACAACTTAGTAAGGTGGAATAATATTATAGATGTTTATAAGAAAGACTTGTGGTCAAATCTTGAGGTTTCGCCTGCAATAATCAGTTCGGGAGCCGCATGTTTTGATGTGTTGAAGGCGTCATTTGAAAGTGCCCCTGCCTACTGAACCAAGGGTCAAGGGTTCGATTCCCACCCAGTACAAACATTCGTGTGATGGACATTTGTGTTTTTTCCGAGTCTGGATGTTTAAAAATTTATATATTTTGTGGTATCTTCGTTGTTCTGCTGAAAGGCTGATACCCATATCATAAATTCTCAAGCTATTACAGCTACTTTGGATCAGGGTAATGTAATGTTTGTGATGTCTGATTTTTCTTATTCTTATAAGATTGTTATTCTTTTATTTATTTAAAAAGGGAAAAATTAATTAGACGTATGCCTCATATAACGAATAAGTAATATTGCAGAATCATAAAAAATACCTATTTGTAATTTGAGAATTTCTTTTTCAGATGCACGCAAGGTTCCAAGCAAAGTTTAAAATACGAGTAATAGTAAGTAATTAAGTAATTACTTAATTTTAATTGTACTTAACTTTCTAAGTCACCTTGCTTAGGGCCCCAGAGGATATTTAAAGCTTTTGAAAGTCATTACTTTGTTTTTCTTTTAGTTGGCCTAGTTTGTAAAATATCCCTTATTTACAATTTTATAGAATTATAGAGAATTTTTTATCTGTCTGTATGTTTGAACGCGCATCACGCCAAAACTACTGCATGGAATTGAATGCGGTTTTCACCAATGTATTGCTAGGAGGTTTTACTTAAAATTTTAGGCATCATTTATGGAAGTCCGTTATTTTCGGCAACGGACCACGACTTTGCGATGTGTGCCAGCGGCACAGCTAGTCATCATCATCAGCCTATCACAATCCACTGCTGGACATAGGCCTCTCCAGTTGTTCGCCACAGGGCAACACAAACTGGAGGATATACCCATAATCGCCACGCTGGGCGGCGGGTTGGCGATCGCAGGGCGTAGCTTCTCGCTCCGGTGACGCTGCTGCCCGTCATACGGTCTGTGGTATTAGCTACGCTGTTCAATTGTGATGGTTATACAGCCGCCAATCGGTTACCAGCGCCCTCGTTTGTTATTCGGCAGGATGTACCACGGCAGGTGAGGTTGGCTTGGAGCGAAATGATGATAGGCCGCTCCTTTACATCCCAAGCACAGCTAGTAAATAAATAAAATAAAATAAAAATTAACACAGCTACTCACGACTTGGACAATCTTGAGTATACCCGGTATAGTCTTGATGTTACTGCGGGTCGAACCGCAGGTTGGTCTGCACCACAGTGCTAGAGGTCACCGTAGTTGTGGTGGTGTGCTGCCCGGGGAATCCCACTTCAGCCATTGTTGATCTTTGATTATTATCCGATTAATATTCTACTCTGAAACAAGAAGAAGAATTATATGACTTGACTGACCTTCAGTGGTTCAATAGGAATGTTTCCAGGGTCCGAAATAATTACATTATATTAGTAATAATTACATTATATTACAAAAATATATTGGACACATATATTTACACACGACTACAATACATCAAAATTTAGGAGTGGGAGTCTATGACGACAGTCCGTGCGACAAAATGCCACACGGCGTGACGTCACGCGTTAACTTTAACGGGCTATATGTTTGTAATTTTTTTTAATATGATATATCAGTGAAGATCGAACATAACAAAAGTATCAATATCAATAATGTCTTAGGTATCACCATTTTAAATAAACAATTTACATTTTTCTTACTCATATCACAATCAAAGCACAAAGCAGTTATTTTATGGTCCTTGTGAATGACTCACAATGGAATGTAAATTATAATCTAATCAAACAACTAACATAAATGCCAAAATATGATTGATTTCAATACTTCTGATTGGTCTGGTAGCTCATTTATATAGTCCAATACATAGTCCTGAATAAATATTAGTTTAAGAAATGAGATATATCTATCTGATTTAGGTCAACTGGTGTGCCATAAGAACTATATGTATATCTATCTCATTTGGTTCATTTGTGACTTTTTGAACCAATGGTCATTTTGGGTTTGATTCCCATTTGAGACAAATGTTCATGTGATGAGACACATAACTGTGTTAAGCTTGGTTTACCTGATGTGTTATCACCCTGGGATGATAGTATACTGGTGCCCCTTGGGCATTATATTATTAAGAGCTATTTATAATGTATTCCCATAGACACATAAACTTATTTGTCGCAATGTATGAGTCATAAACCATTTTCCTTTTTTATCAGTTAGTCACCAAACTACAGGTGTGATGTTTAATAGATAATTTTTTTCATAGAACGAAATTATACAGAAATGCATAAACACTCATGAAACTTAGCTCATGAATTCCATTTCAATCACATAACAATGTACTTTATGAAATGATGGTATGGTGAAGGGTATGATGATCCCAGTCCAACCTTGGCCAATGTGTTTGACTGAGACCTTATCACCATAGTTAAAAAAAAAATCTTTATTTAGTTAAAAGGCTGTTTTGATAAATTTGTTGTTGACTTCCTCTAGTAAGTGCCAAGGCACCTGTGTCAGAGGGAGCCACTCTTCCCTAGCTTATAGGTCCTATCTAAATACCTTTTGTGCATATAACTAATTTACATATCTATCTATATATAGTTAAGTAGGTTTCTTTATTGTTTAAGAACTCAATGCAAATGTTGGTAATGAATTGCATGGAGGAACTTGGGGAGGTCTTTGCCCAGCAGTGGGATGAGGTGGACTAAATAAAAAAGGGGTTAAATAAGAATGTTAATTGTTCATAGTGAGGATTGGAAGACATACCATGAGACATAAATGCTTATTATGTGATGTTTAGGGTCTCACATTGGGGTCCACCTCCGGCAATATTCATAGCTTCCCATTAGTTATCAGCTCCACTTAAAACTCATTGACAATGTGTGTAAATACACAAATATGTCCTTCACAAAAATACAGTTTTAGTTTAGTTAAGGATAGAGGAAAATATTATTAAATCTGACCTGTGGTTGCATTATTTAACTGTTTTATTATTCACTCTGTGTGCGTACATTGAAACGGTTACAGAAACTTTTACAATAGAAAGTAAATCCTTGTAGGTTTCACATAAATATGCAAGTCATGTAATAGGCGTTATCTAGAAAACTTGAGCATTGTTTTTTAATGGTTAGGTTTTTTCACCTGAATCATAATTATTTTAGCTAGTAATTTATTTACTTACAAGAATTTATTTAATTGAATTGTCTGATACCTATGTCTTTTAACAGTAGGAAAAAAGTTTGACGTGCAAAAGTATTACTAGTGAATCTATTTGCTGAAATAAACTATTTTATTTTATTTTATTTTATTTATTTTAGTACACCAAGGCATGTGGTCGTTAAATTAAAAATAAAATACTCTGCAGGGGGGCGTTGTATGATTGGTTGGTAGATAAAAACCTAATTTTACCTATTGATAAAATTTTGGCTCACAATTTAAAACCTCTAAAGCCACCTCAGGCATAATATCTGTCGATTAACGTAAAGACCCCGAAATGTATGTACCCCCATCATCAGGACTACTAATATATGAAAAACTGATATTCTCAAAATAGATTTTATGAGCTGATAAAAACTCATGTGTCCCGTAAAAACATTTAGAACAAGAACAATTCACAAACTAAGTATATATTCACAACATTTATCCTATGAAACGTTCAGTCACCACCTAAAATAGCAATTATCAGGGAATGAACGAAAATAAACATCTTTATGCTTTATCGCAATGATACCAATCATAGTTGAATTATTGATAAAAGATACATACACAAAATGTTATTATCCCTTACAAGTGAATTCACAGACACTTTCAGTTAATTAATTACGATTCACTAGATTATCCAGTTTTAATAAACAAAGTTAACAAATTAATTTGAGCGACAAAAATTACGACACCAAAGTGTCCAAACTCGGTAGATACCTACTTACTTTGTAGGGTAACTGACGCAATAATGAGGACTGTTCAATCAAGCATTGACAGCCTTATTATGAACAATGTGTACCTATGTCTACATTTTTTGTATTTAGGTTTACGCAAATAAAAGTATTAAAATTTCCATTATTAAATATTATTACATAATCATATGTAATCATACAAAAGATGTTTTTAATAGTTTGTTTTGTTTGTGCTTAAATAATAAATATCAATTGTTATAAAACCACTCATTCGTAATGATTTCGTAGGTACAGATTATAAGACCAATAAATGTTCTTAGGGCCCTATAAACACTAGCGTGTTGAAAGCGGGACGAGCGCGCAGCGAGCACGTCGTGAGAACACCGTGCGTAGCTAATTCACGGAGTGCGATCCGCGTTTTATGTTCTAGTGACAGAATAGATTCCGACGAGAATCGCTGCGCACTCGCCCCTCTTTCAACTCCTCGCAACTCGCTAGTCTGATAGGATCTTGTCCAATGTCGACAATACGCCCTTCCACATTACGCCCTTGATAATGTTAAAATCATTTTACAACCACTTTCTACAGACCATTATCTACCTTAAAAAATATTAATGAAGACCGTTGTTAGCTGGATCATTTACCCTTTCCTACATGTCAAAATGACGTGTGGCAGATTGATGCACAGAGTATTTCGGAACGTTACATTTTGGTCCGAAATGTATTATATTCAATTCAAAAATGTATACCTAATTATTGTTTAGATAATTATGTACAATAGTCATCATAGTATTATTGAGAAATAAAGACTTCTACGCACTTATTATTATTATTTATTAAACGTCATACAGCGCATCTGCCCACAGACGTCCTTCAAGTATGATGCTCAAAATCAGCTGTCAATTAGTTTAGTGATGTATATTTTCATCGACATTCTTAGCTCGTAATACATTTTTAAACTTTTAGTTAATAAGAGACTAAGAGAGGTAGGGCATAGCGAATCTTCGCTTGAATTGAGCTGCCCGTCCGGGGAAGGACGTCCACTCCACCCTATAGAATACCGCAGCCAAATGACCTCCGGGTCGTGCTTCTGCTGGTGAGTGGGGTTTCCGGAGCTCGTGGGGGGTTAGGGTTGGGCCGGCATTGCAGTGGCAACTTACAGGCTAACCAGTTACTTGCCAGTTGTCACAGCGACTAGGGCTTCTCTTTCGCTTTCCATCAGGCGAAGGGAAGCCATTATGTCGAGCTACGATAAAAAAATAATAATATGAATCTTACGTTACTTGCCAGTGCAAAGTCCATTGCATATTTAGACTTCTGATAGCTACGAGATTTAATGCTCATGTAGGAACAGACTTGTCCCTACGAAAAGTGGAAGCACTTCCACCGAGCTAGGTGATCGTGCTCAGAGACCGCGGTCTGATCGTATTCTATAAAGCGAGTCGTGATGAAAACTTCGTATGCGCATTGTACCTAAGTCTTCCATAGAACTTGTATGGTGCGATTTCATTTTGTATGGAGATTGCGTGCCGCAGATGTTTCATCGCCATCTGTTGTTAGCTGCCGGAACTTGTGCTTATACTGTACGCACATGAAGAACTTATTATACAAAGCCACCTGCACACAACTCTCGCGTTGTAGCCTGATTCTCCATCCAGGAATCCACCCACACGGCCATGGGTTGGTGTAGGTATGTGAAACAGAAATAATACGGATGATGACAAGGTATGAAAATGAAGAAAATAATTAGTCCGTCTCTTAGATAATAAAAAAATATAAGACCCGTATTTTTTGTTTTGTCGAAATAACAAGAAAATACTTAGATATAGCGCATTAAAGTTACGGAGTGGGGGCTAACTACGTCACGTTAGAGTATATTTTGTACTCTAACGTGACGTCATGTGACATTTAAAATCAATGTATCTTCGTAAGTTTTTGAACAAGAGGCAAAATAAAAAATACGTATCCAATATTTTTCATTAATCTATCTGATGGACATTAAATTATTTTTTAGTCATCATCCCAATTAATGAGGTTTGTGGCCTGAGAAGCCTGTGTGCTTTATTAGAAAGTTTGCGTCAGTTTTGTGTAAAAAAAGGTGCCTACAAATGTGTTTAATACTAGGAGTAAAGATTAGTTAGTAGGATACTTCAATTTCTTTGGCTATCTGTATTTGAGGTATTTGTTTTAGGCCCGGGTCAATGTGTAATGAAATGCAAACTTTGATAGAATAGAACATATCTTATGGATAAAGACATATAACGAGCTAGTGCTTCAGTAGTGTGAATCGTCAAGTACAAAATGATTACAACCGGGCTCAGAAGTCAGAAAGTAGATTATCCCGAAAAGACCCGACAAGAAAACGAAAATATTAGTCGACAAATAAATATTATCATCGATTCATCACATCACTAACGAGCTAGTGCTTCAGTAGTGTGAATCGTCAAGTACAAAATGATTACAACCGGGCTCAGAAGTCAGAAAGTAGATTATCCCGAAAAGACCCGACAAGAAAACGAAAATATTAGTCGACAAATAAATATTATCATCGATTCATCACATCACTAATCAGCTAGTCAGACATTGACTGAGACTTTCAGGCGGGAAAGTTTGATAAATTCTTCTTTAAATTAATTAAATATATATTATAGTATATTTGTTGGTAAATCAATCTAACTAGCATTCAAGAGCTCAAGGATGAGTTCTGAGAGTGGAGGTGGAGGAGGGAAGCCAGGTAAAAAAAGGAAAACTGTTCCTGCCGGGGATAGTTCAGCAGATGAGGATGAACAATGCAAGTTTGCTCCTTATTTTAAACAAAATTACACCAGAAGGTACCCAGACAATTCTCCAGATACTACTTTTCCTGTATACATTCAGAGTACAAATGAAAACACAAAATTCGGTAACAAAGATCCAATTTATTTAAACAATATTTTCAGTAGATACAACAAAGGAGTAAAGGAGATAAAAAGAGTAAATGCGCAGCGTTATGCTATTATTTTCGATAGACCCAAAAATGCTAATTCTCTGCTCACAAATACTTCATTTTTGGCATCACATGAGATCAAGGCCTTTATCCCTGCTTCAACTACAGAATGCACAGGTGTCATTAAGTATATCCCAACGGATTTGAGTTGTAAGCATTTGTTTGACAAGTTGATTGCTTCACAGGAGATTCTGTCAGTCCGGAGATTCACCAAAAAGACGCCAGGGGGAATTGTTCCTCTTCAGACGGTTTCAGTCACTTTCGCAGGTAATCTTTTGCCAGAACAGGTAACATATGGTCTCTGCATCATCCCTGTACACCAATACATAAAACCAGTCTTACAATGTTATAAATGCATGGGCTTCGGCCACACTACCAAATTTTGTAAAAAGAATGTTGTTTGCTCTATATGTTCTCTTTCACATTCATATAGAGATTGTACTAACACAGAAAAGCCACACTGCATAAACTGCAAGGGAGAACACATTGCCGTGTCAAAAGAATGCCCCATAAAGCAACAGAAAATTGAAGAAAACAGAAGTAAAATAATGAACAAGACTCTTGGGTCTTATTTCCCAAAGCTACAACAGACATACGGCAAGGCAGTGAGTTCTCAATTGCCTCAAAACAATAAAGTTAACTCTAAAAAAGAGAAGGATTTATACGTCGAGATAATAAATAATGAAGCAGTGTTAAAAGCGTTAATTGACACCTTACTTATGTTATCCAAAAAGGAAAATGATATGCCTGTAAATTCGTCAACGATAAAAGAAACTTTTATTAAAAATATTACCGGTTCTAAATATGGGTAGTAAAAGTCCGCTAAAGATTTTACACCATAATATTCAGAGCCTTAAATTAAAAACAGTATTTTTAAGTGAACTTTTGTACAAATTAAATGTTGATGTTTGTTTATTGAATGAAACTTGGCTCCGGCCAACAGATAGTATTAGAATTAGAGGTTATAAAATATTTCGTAGAGACAGTGACAATGGTTATGGTGGTGTTGCCATTCTATGTAAATGCAGTTTAGATTGTTTTGAAGTTGCTACTCCTAGCACTGATAATGTCCAGAATATTGCAGTGAAAATTAAAATATGTAATAATTATTTAACGTTATTAAGCTCATACTGTCCTCCAAGAGGCGGTCGTTTTCCCATACATTTTTTACATAATGTTATTTCTTCTTTACCTACTCCGTTATTAGTGATGGGTGATTTTAATGCACATCACACGGCATTCGGCTCAGCTTACAATAAACCTAGAGGAATTCAAATGATAGACATGTTAGAAGAGATGAATATGTATATTTTAAATAATGGCGATTGTACAACCTTACAACGACCTAATCAACAAGCTTCAGCTATTGATATTGCATTCATTTCGCCTTCTTTAGCGCCCTCTGCAGAGTGGTCGGTTTATACTGAGGATAATTTAGGTAGTTATCATTTTCCAACCATAGTATCTTTAAATATTGAATCTGATGTATACGAATTTATAGAACCGTATGAAAAATATATTTATAAAAAAGCGGATTGGAATAAGTATTTAATAAACTCAGCTACTTGTTTTCAAGAAATAAATAATGTGAATGATCCTTTGACTGCATATGAATTGTTTTGTAATTTGCTTGTTGAACTCAGAAATAACTGTGTACCTATACATAGGATTACTAGCAGTAGTGGCAAATACTATAAACCTGTTCCGTGGTGGAACGATCTATGCGCTGATAGTGTTAAACAATGTAAATTTGCACTACATATGTACAGAAAATATCCTACAGTAGAAAATTACCTTTTGTATAAAAAAATGGAGGCTCTAAAGAAGAAAACCATATTAGAGCAGAAAAGGTTAAGCTGGCAAACTGTGTGTTCTAATTTAAATCGCAATACTCCTATAAGCGATGTTTGGAATTTTGTTAAAATTTTCAATCGGAAAAAATACAAATCAACTTCCAGTGGTAATAATATCAGTAGTTTCGTTTCGGATCTCTTGGATAAAACAGCTTCTGGTCAACCAGTAGATAATATTGAACAATTATCTGATTTTTTTACAAATAATGATATTAATACTCATCTTTGTTTACCATTTTCTGAAGAAGAATTTAATATGTCTTTAAATAGTAGAAATGATACTACGCCAGGACTTGATAATTTTCCATATATTCTAATTAAGCGTCTTCATATATCAGCTAAGATCATTCTCCTTAAGATATTTAATAATTTATGGAGTTATAATGTAATTCCTGAATCCTGGAAGACAGTAGCTGTTGTACCAATTTTAAAACCGGACAAAGATCCTATGTTAGCCGAGTCATACAGACCGATTTCTTTGTCATCTTGTATAGGTAAAATTTTTGAAAATATGGTTAAAAATAGACTGGAATTGTTTGTTGAATCAAGTCTAATTCTCCCTAACGAGCAATTTGGTTTTCGTAAAGGTCGAAGTACTGTAGATAGTCTTGTAAAGTTTAGCAGCGACATTCAGCAATCGTTTAATAGCAATAGTTACTTAATCAGTGTGTTTTTGGACGTGAGCGGTGCTTTTGATAATGTGAACTTGTCAACCTTAGTTAAAGTTTTAAACAGTTTTAATATTCCTGGTAAGATATGTGAATGGATTTTCAATTTTTTCTATTCTCGAAGTGTTTACATTAAATACAATCGTAACCTTTATGGACCTCAGAAAGCTTTTAAAGGAGTAATGCAGGGTGCTACTTTATCACCCCTAATGTTTATATTATACACATCTTACTTTCATAAATATGTTTCGCTTAATAATTTGTCATTCTTACAGTATGCTGATGATATCATATTATATTCGAGTAGTAGGAACATTACAGAAGTTGTACATACTCTTAATACTGCTCTAGATTTGCTGTACAATTACTACAAAATTAATCTTGATCTCGATATCAATCCTCATAAGAGTTCTTATATGGTTTTTTGTAAAAAAAAAGATTTTGATCCCATGTACATAAACATTAATTATTGCTCTGTAAATATTGAATATGTTGATTTTAAATGTGTTTTAGGATTAGTTTTTGATTCCAAGCTGCAGTTTAATTTGCATGTTAAAAAGGTTGAACAGAAAATGCAAAAAACTGTCAATATAATGAAATATTTAGCTGGTAGTTCATGGGGTATGGATCCCAAAGTACTTAATTCAGTGTACAAAGCTATTGTAAGAAGCCACTATGATTATGGTATCATAATTTACGGTCATTGCATTAATCACTATTTATATCGCAGAATTGAAGTGTTGCAAAATAAAGGTTTGAGGATTATTACTGGAGCTATGTGTTCTACGCCTATAAACTCATTAGAAATAGAAGCGGGTATTCCTCCGATTTCAATAAGACTTAATTATTTGACTGAAAAATTTTATGTGAAAGTATTGTCTAACATAAGTTTAAAATATTTGTATGAGAATTGTAGTATATTTCAAAGAGAACATATAAAAGAGCTAAATAATCTCTGTGAATGCATAGACCATGGTGAACGGTGGGATTTTAAGACGTTAGATATTCAAGTGACTAAACCACGCGTATGTAGTAAAATTGTATCAAATAATATGGACTTTTTACATTTTGTAAATACTGATAAGCAACATTTTTATACAATATACACCGATGGATCCAAGACAGATGACACTACTAGAGCAGGCTATTATGATTCGCAAGCAAAGTTTGGCCGATGTTTTCCGTTGGACAGAAATTCTTCGATATTTACAGCAGAAGCATAATTATGCGATTTATTTGGCTTTAAGATACATACGCAATATCGCTGCTACTCATATTCTAATTGTTACCGATTCACTAAGTGTGTTAAAATGTTTGGAAAATTTTAAAATTTCATACAAGAATAATATTTATATAAACAAAATACGAGAATATCTTCATGAAAACAGAGAGAAGCATATTGAATTTATGTGGGTACCTTCTCATTCAGGAATATCTGGAAATGAAACTATAGACAAATTACTGAAAATACAACATCCTCCATTTAATTCGAGCTTTACTCTACCTGCTGTGCCTATGACTGACTATTATGCTGAATTGAAGATCAGAATGTATAAAGATTGGGAGTCACACTGGCAGCACACTAAACAGCAAAAAGGCAAATGGTTTGCTGAAATTCAGAAAAATATTCCATCGAAGCCTTGGTATTTTAAGCCAGAATCACCATCTAGAAGATTTATTTGTGTTTTGAATAGACTACGACTTGGTCATGGAAAATATCCAGCTCATCTCAAAAGACTGAAGTTGATCAGCTCTGATCTATGCGAACACTGTGGCTCAGAAACAGCTAACTTAGAACATCTTATTCTCCACTGTCCTGCCTTCAACATACAGAGGCTGCTTCTAATAGATGGCTTAATAAAGGTTTATAAAACTAAAGACATTCCCCGCCTCCTGCCATCTATTCTGCAAAATACTGACACATATATGGAAATATTTGATTATGTAAACTCCACCTTTGTAAATATATGAAATGGAATACCTACTGGAAGCAATCAGACTATTAACATCATAGTTAAAAAGACACAGAAATGTATACTACAACAAAATATAAACAACAAGAATAAAGAAATCACAAGAAAATACAGATTTGGCTGTATGGAGAGATCCCAGGCCGTTAAAATCTTATTAAAAAAAAAAAAAAAAAGACATTGACTGACGTTTATTCTCGGTCGGACGGACTTTTTTACCGAATGAAAAACTTCACACAAATTCTAATAAAATTTGCTTCTGCTTCATATTAAAACTACAATACGTTTATGTATGAAACTGTTATTAGTTCCTGGAAAAGAGAATACAGTGAGTCGTAGCGGTGACCGATATAAGTGTACTTTATTTATAATGTGTAAACAAACGGTAGTAGGAATCTATCGTCTTATGTTATTGTAATTTGTGAGTCACCTAGCGTAAGTTATATCAGTGTTTAATTTAGTGCGAAGGAAAGATGACAGCATCATCGGTTAGCACGCGCGGTTATCTCGTCTCGGGCGGACGTATCTTGAAGTGATGTCAGTACTCGGTACTTACTGAACTGCGTCGAATTCTAATCAGCTGTGCTACTAAAGGTAACTATATTATTTTTAATGTAGGTACTACAGGTGTTGTTGGAATAGGTAAAGTTATTGTTTTTTTTTATGGCCATAAGACCTAATGTCCTATTAAAATCCTTATCCACTGTTAAAACTATTGGTCAGAGTCTATTGTGTCTGGAAATCTCAGCCTCACGAGGTAATAGCAGGATTAAAACAAAATGCTATTGTGAAAAAATTTCTAAGTCCCAATCGCCATGCACACCCTTTCCTACAGTCCAACCCAAAATGCTGCTCAGATATTATATTATAATGTCTTCTTCTACTCGAGTGGATGTCAGAATTACTATACAATGTAAGGCGAAAACTCTTGAGATATGGATAGCTTTATTGCTGCTAGCAAGTCTTCATACAAATAGGTGTCTGTGCATGTAAGACATTGGACCAGGTAGTAGACATAGTTTGAGGAGTGACACTGCATCCACACAGAGGTGTCTATATAAATTTTATTAACCCAAGACATACTTAGCCGGACCACACATCATCGTCATCTAGCCCCAAACTAAGCCGTAGCTTGTACTATGGGTATTAGAGAACTGATAAATTTACAAATAAACACATATGAAACACCTTTTTTTTTTTTTTTTTAGAGGGGAATGCATTAGGCACCGTCATGCCACCTCCGGGGGGAGGTGACATGGTGTGTGGGACTCACACCTCCCGAAATGGGAGGGTATACCCACTAAACCCCCCTGTGTCGCCAGTGGGCAGCAAGTTGCAGGGACACGGGCAACGCCGAAGCATACCGCCGCATCCCTGCATGCCCTGGCCAGCCGCAGATGACAAGCGGCCAGCACTCCTGGTCCGGGGAGGGCAAATACCCCTACCCCCGGCTTCCGGGGAGCAATAGGGTGCTCCCCAGGCGGACCTCGTGCAACGGTGTGGCTGCACCCACCACACCGTTACGCCCCTATGAGTGGATCGCGCCCCCGCACTCACCACTCGGGGCACGAAGGAGAGGCTCAGAGGGCATACGATACGTTGTATGCCCTCCGGCGACGCCCGGGCCGGGGGCGGCGTAGAGCGGGCGCGTCTACCGCGGCCTCACGCTCTCTTTCCGCCGCCTCCTTCTGCGAGATCACTGTCTCACATATGAAACACCTAGACCAATACAAACAGACATGTTCATGCACACAAATGTTTGTACTGTATGATTTAACCCACAACCCTTGGTTCAGAAGGCAGAAATCATTACTAAATGAGCCATCAGGCCAGTCCTATATTGCAACAATTGCAATTGTTATTTTTGCCATCATGATTGGGAGGCCATTTATTTAGGAAAGTAGGAAGCCATTAATTTTTTTCTAAATGACTCATGGTAAAAATGACAAAGGCAGGGTTTGTAGTTTTTATTCTAAGGGTGGCCTATGTAAGTATTATTCCATAATATAGTTACTTTAGATAGATAATGTAGACAAAACAAAACTTGTGTGCCAGGGTTTGTCATAGCAAATGGAAGGATGTAGTCTCTGCCTACACCTCTGGGAGAAAAGTGTTGTGTATGTATGTATGTACATAGTTATTTCTTCTTTTTTAGATAAACAGAGATGACTTATCCGAATCAGCCACAGCCTCCGCAGCCAATGGGCTCAAACAACATAGTTTACATCACCGAGTTGAGATTTGACTCTTCCTATGTAAAGACTAACTCGGGAGTAATCAAAATTATTTGTTCTGTAAGTTGACATTTTTCTTCAAAAGGGAACATCAGGAAACAGACAGAGGCGTTTACCTAGGTACTCATGAAGCCCGTCTCACTGACAATAGGCTATTCCGGTCTCATTCAAAAAGTAGTTCAAATGCATCTTTTAGTGATAAAATACCACGGAAAAATAGAGATATATTTTATTAATATCAAATAATAAAGAAAAACGACTTTTAATTTTTCAATTAAATTACTTGCTCGAAAACAGCACAACTCTAGTCCGCCGTGACTTTTACGTCACACTTATAGTAAACATCACGCTTCACTGAGAGATTAAAGTTATTTTCCCAAATACAAAATGAACTATAGTCCATATCATTGGTGTCTTGTGTCTGAATGTAAGAATACAAGTGTTAAAACGCCGGAAAAGTGATGGATACAAGTGCCAACAGATTTAAAAATGAGAAATACGTGGCTAAAGATAGCATGAAGAGATCCGAAGTTATTGTCCACAAAGAGTAAATACTATTTTTGTGAAGATCATTTTGATGTAAGTATGCAATTTAATAGACCTTCAAAACTTGCAAAATTATATTCACAATATTGCAAAACTAATATTTCATAGGTTATGTCTTCGTGGAAGATTAGTGCTTTCTGCTTTGATAAAACCATCTTCCATGATGAAATTATATTATAGCGCCGGAATATCGAGAAACGTGTTAATAATAACTAAGAATTTTCGAATTATTGTAGTAAATGTAGTAGACACAGTACTGAGATTATTTGTTTACAAGACAGATTACGTCAAAACTTTAGCCAACATGACGAACAGCGTTTTCACCAAATTGGAGACAGATTAAAAAACATGAATTTTAAAATGGAAATATTAAATTTATTTTTCACTTTAATGAATTGATATTAATATTCTTGGTTTACTTTTTCATGATTTATCATATAAACATAATTTTAATTTTTTTTATTCATAGGGTGGAATAGCCTATTGTCATTTTGCTTGGCAGGCGGATTGAGGGAGGCCTATGTCCAGCAGTGGATGTTCTGCTCACTATGCTCAAACATCCCGTCAGTTCTCAAAGCCAGCGCTTAGTGCAAGCAAACATGTTCGACAATAAATAATAATAATGCATTCACTATAGAAAGGTATATCCAATATTTTGGCAAAAAAAAACAATATGAAAGAAAATATTGGGTGAATTTTACCTTCTTCAATGCACAATGATGGAGGTCAGGAGGAAATATGAAGCGCTGAAAATATGTGGTGATGACAAATTTTACGAATATTTTAGAATGTTACAAATACCTATTTCTTTCTTGATGAAAACACAAACTAGCGAACAGTGCGCCGGCGCCGCACACCGCAGACATGGGGCCAGAGCCTTAGTCATTAAAACTTTTGACTTTATTTACAGATTTTAAGCTTCATCAGCATAATATGCATCCAAGCGTCTGCATTCTGGTGGGAAGGCAGAGGAGTGCTCTTCACCATAGTAGCATCACTTAGCCTGATCTTCTCGTTCGGTCTTCTCCTCGCATACCTATTCCATGTGGTTGAGAAGTACCACAACTGGAAGTGGCTGAAGGTGGAGCTAGTGGGCTCCGTGGTCCTGGTGTTCCTGAACCTCATAGCTTCGACCATTGTAGTCGCGTTCGGATCCGCTGCATTTTCTGCGGCTGGGGTAAGTCAGTTTGATCTGTTGTTATTTAGTTGACTACTAGAGTCGACTGCGAGTTTCCACTGCTGAACATCATTATCATCAGCCTATCATAGTTGCACTGCTGGACATAGGCCTCTCCAGCTGTTCGCCACTTCGGGCAAACACCTGGAGGCTTCACCCATAATCGTCACGCTGGGCAGGCGGGTTGGCGATAGCAGGGTGTAGCGCCTCGCTCCGGTGACGCTGCTGCCCGTCATCGGTCTGTGGTATTTAGCGACGCCTTCAATCGTGATAGTTACCGATAAATAAATAAATAAATAACCCAAGACATGCCACGCTGGGCCGCACAGCGCCATCTAGCCCCAAACTAAGCCGAAGCTTGTACTATGGGTACTAGACAACTGATAAACTTACTTAGATACATTTTTTTTAAATAAATACATATTATACATAGAAAACACCCAGACCAATACAAACAGACATGTTCATGCACATAAATGTTTGTAATGTGTGGGGATCGAACCCACGACCACTGGCTCAGAAGGCAGAGGTCACTACCAATTGAGCCACCGAGCCAGTCTATACCGCTGCCAGTCGGTTGCCAGAGCCCTTACACCTCTTACTGTTGAACATTCCTCTACATTTATTCACTAGGTACTTTGCTCGATCCTGGGCATCCAACTCTTCCCAGAAATGATAAAGTTGCTTAGATACATTTTAACCAAGTCGGTCGGATAATCGAGATGGGTTTGCGCGGTACTGTCATTCTGTCTTCGCATGCCTGATGGTATGCGATTTCCTAGTCTACGATCGAACATACATATGTTCGTCGAACTTACATTGCTATAATAAATAATAGTAGGGACAGTATTATATTAATTACTAATGTTTATAAAGCGACTGTATTATCCAGACCTTAAAGCGGAAAGCCTTATCTGTAGGTCAGAACAGTGTGATAATGTAAGTAGGCTAACCAATATTGGGTCAGGGTCATAATAATCATAATTTCAAAGGGAAAGCGGTCTGCGTATTGTGTGCGAGTTGAATTATAATTCGTAGAAGAATTTCTACACTAATGATTCGTATGTGACACTTGTAAAACGTGAAGGGATGTAGGGCAGCGAGCTATCATCTTTTCGCTCTAAGCGACCTTCAGCTGCCCTTGGATCCTGCCGAATAACTAACGAGAGTCTGGTAGCGGTAGAACCATCACGCTGGAAGGTGTAGCTAAAAGCCATAGGCCGATGACGGGCAGCAGCGTCGCCGGAGCGAGGATCTACACCCTGCGATAGCCAACTTGCCTGCCCATCGTGGCTTGGAAATACATAATTACAAAATCACACCACAATTTGAATGTTTTTTAAAATACATAGGAGCCACTTTTACATGTATCTTAGATCAATATCTGTATAGTAAATACGAGTTCTACAGTGAGTAATTCTTCTCGCAAACGTAGTGTAGAACGCCCCCAAACCAGGCGGAGCGACGATGGTTGCAAACTTGCGCAAGATGATTGCCAAGTGCTGGATGCGAGAAGCCCAGGGTCGAGCAAGAGGCGAATAATTGAAGAGGTCTATGTCCAGCAGTGGACTGACACGGGCTGATGATGATGATGATGTCCAGCAGTAGTATGCGAGAGGTCGATAATGATGGTACTAAATAACTAGTTATAGTGTCGTTCCATGACCTCAGTAAGGCCCAATTTCCTAATAAGTATGACCCAAATCCTATCTTCTTCTTCTTGTCGTATCGATAGCAAAAAATTACTCAAACTTTCCGGGGTTCCGAACCCTAACCCCCACGAGCTCCGGAAACCCTACTCACCAGCAGAAACACGACCCAGAGGTCATTTGACTGCGGTATTCTACTATGCTCTACCTCTCTTCACTAAACTAAACTAAACCAAATCGTATTGTTTATCTATCCATTTTGTGTGGAAGTCTAGCCCTACGACTTAGAACCGGGTAGGAAAATTATACATTTAGTTAGTCACCATTTGAATAACATTAGTATAGTAAGATAAGACGCACATGCTTATGCTACTATAATAGGTACTTATGAACTACGCGAAGGTATTTACTCTGAATGAGTCACTGAGTCCTAAATGTGATGCATAATTTTCTATTACATTATTAAATGATACATTGTTGAATATACGTTGAAACGACGATGTAAGAGAAATAGTTTGATTTTCTTCTTACTTAATGATAGGCTTCCGTATCTGGGTGTTTGTATTCAGTTTTAAATATTTGTAGTCCCTTCGTTGTTCTAATAATCATGACCCAAGTGTTCAACTACGTACTTTGGCATGAGAGTAACGCCGTGTCCGGTCTTCTAATTTTTTTGTTTCAAATTTGTAATTTTTGTCATTGCGGAAGGTCTATGTCCAGGAGCTGACGGTTGCAGAATGACGATGACGATTATACCTAACCCAAGACATTACATTTAAGAGAGGTAGGGTATAGCGAATCTCCGCTCGTATTGAGCTGCCCGTCCGGGGAAGGACCCTATAGTATACCGCAGCCAAATGACCTTTTGGGAACCTTTACGGGGTTCCCGGCCGTTAAATAAAACGAGGATTGTAGTTGCAAAGTACTTTGTATTGGTTTTATGTTATGACCATCTAAACAAAACTTTCGTCCTCAAAACAATAACAACTACCATAAAGGAAAAATCTCCCGTTGTCTATTTTACTGCCTCTCATATTATTTTACCGGCTGTCATGCGGTCGAATGTCATTCGCCACACCACCCCCCCACGGAGAAAGAGAGCTTATACAATTTTTCAGTAAATAAAAATTTAACATTAGTAATAACACTTAAATATTACGGTTTATTAACCTAAAGTAACAGAATTAAATAATGATTTATTTACCTTAAATAATAACATAACATTTATATATATTCATAGTTAGGACTTTCCTTGAATCTAACTTGACGGCCAGACCGAGTGGTATATTCTTTTCGGGGCAGGCTAGATTTTAAACAAGTGGGGGTTGGTGAATTACCATCACCCACCACGGCCTTGGCCGTCGTCAATGGTTTTGCGAGTGGTACATTATTGGTTAAATCGGAGTCTAAGAAGGCCGGTTTGATGCGATCCATACTGACCACTACCTTTTTGTCTTTCATAGAGATAGTTAAAGTTTTTCCATCTTTAGCTCTATCCATAATTTTGAATGGCCCTGTGTAAGGCGGTTGCAAAGCCGCCCGCACCGTGTCATCTCGCAAAAATACATGTGAGGAGGTTTCCAAGTCTTTTGAGACAAAAGTCGATCTCTGGCTGTGGCGCGAGGCAGGTGTAGGTCTCAAGCGGCTCATAAACTGACGCAGGTGTGAAACAAATTTGGTAACATCTTCAATGCTCTGTGAGCTAGTAGATGGAATGACCAATTCCCCGGGCAGGCGTAGGGGCTCTCCGTAAACAAGCTCGGCAGGCGAACAATGAAGGTCCTCCTTCAAAGCGGCACGCATACCAAGTAGCACCACTGGTAGGGCTTTGTGCCAGCTCATATCATGACACATAAGTGCTGCCTTGAGTTGGCGATGCATTCGTTCCACAAGACCGTTGGCACACGGGTGGTAGCTGGTAGTTCGAACGCGTTTGGATCCGCATAGTTCCAGGAGCGACTGAAATAGAGTCGACTCAAATTGCCGTCCCTGGTCAGTAGTGACGATGGTCGGTACTCCATAACGTGAAATCCAACCACGGAAGAAAGTTTCGGCACACTCTTCTGCAGTCATATTAGTCATTGGCCAGGCTTCAGGCCAGCGGGTGAATCTATCAACTGCCGTCAGACAGTACTGGAATCCTTTGCTGGAAGGGAGAGGGCCAATAATATCGATGTGCACATGATAAAATCGCTTTGATGGGCTGGAAAAAGTGCCGAGTGGTGTAGACGTGTGCCTGGTGATTTTACTTCGCTGGCAAGCAAGGCAAGTTCTTGCCCATTCTCTACAGTCTTTGTTGATGGAGGGCCAGACGTACCGATCAGTCAACAACCGAGTTGTAGCCCGAATTCCAGGATGGCTGAGGTTATGCACCTGATTAAAAGCCATTTGGCGAAAAGGAGGGGTTAAATACGGTCGAGGTTTGCCCGTTGACATATCGCATAAAACGGATATCTCTGTGCCCGGAATAACAACCGAAACCAATTGCAGACTGGATGTTCCCTTGCGTAGATCGGCTAGTTCTTGATCGTTTTCTTGCGACTTGGATAGTTTCTCGTAGTCTTGTTCCAACGATATGACCTCGATTCTAGACATTGCATCAGCCACAATGTTGTCTTCTCCCTTGATATATTGAATATCGGTTGTAAACTGGCCAATGAATGATAGTTGATTAAGTTGTGAGGGCGGGAGCTTCTCTCGGCGCTGGACAAAGGCGTATAGCAGTGGTTTGTGGTCTGTATATATTGTAACGTGTTGTACTTCTAGAATGTGGCGAAAATGTTGCACGCTTTCATACACTGCCAATAATTCCCGATAGTAAGCTGGCCACTGCGCCTGCTGTGTGGTCAGCTTTTTACTGAAAAATGCGAGGGGAAACCACTGATTATTTATTCTTTGTTGAAGACAAGAACCAATGTGGACACTGGAGGCATCGGTAAAGAGTCCTAGGGACACGTTGTTGGCTGGATGTTTAAACCATTTAAAACCATTTTAAACCATTTATTTAGTTCATAAGAGTAACCACACAATTTCCACAATATAGGTAGTAAAAATAATTCAAAGTTCTTACGTGTCTAATTATGCTAAAGTAACTATATAATGCACAACTTAATAATAACATGTATCACTTGTATTGCGAATTTGGCGGTAGACAAAATTATGTTATTCATTACCTCCCGTGCTAGTCGACGACTGTGTTACGGCAAGGTAAGAATCTCGTTCCGGAAAAAGAAACATTATTCCTACGCTTATAAGGACCAAAACCTAATAGGTGTGTCATAATGGTAGGTGACTAACGCATTATGCGTCTCGCTTGCCGCTGCTATCGTGTAGTATATGCAGACCATTCAGACAAAGCAGCTTAGCCTCTGACACTATATAGACTTTTATTTTTATTTTTTATATTTTAAAATTAACGTAGCTATAAGTATAGACCATATACAGGTATTTCAAAACATAACTAACTAAACTATGGGACCGACCAGAGATCAGATAACCTAAGACTACAACTAACCTTTACCCAGTGCAAAAATATTAGTTTTTTTTTTAATTATTAAATTATTATTCTAATATATACATGTACTTCAATAATAAATAATATTAAATGTATAATAAAATAGTACGATATCAAACATATATGTGTCTACGATATGATTGGCCCGATTGCTCATTTGGCAGTGATCTCCGCCTTCTAAGCCAATGGTCGTGGGTTCGATTCCCGCACAGTACAAACATTCGTGTGCATGGATGTCTGTTTACATGCAGATGTTATTTGATGGGAATGACACATAGATAGATAGATATTCTTTATTTGACAAAATACATACAGTTACATATATACAACACATACATCCACACACACACATATATATATATATGTGCATACATATATATATACATACATAATACAAGGAGACATAGTTTATTTACATATACGTAAGAGATTTTCGGTCTTATCATAGTCTAAACAACCCAGGAATCTATCCAGCGCACTCCTACAATTAAATCTTGTAAGATGCCTTAGCGGTTCAACTTTGCTAATACGATTATAAAGTAAAGGGCCCAGAAAGTATGAAAAACACTGCGCAAATGCAGTGCTACACGCTGGCACCTTATAAACCTCATGTTTCCTTCTAGGTACGTTTATAGTATCCATGTTACTGTGTTGTCTCAATACAATAGTTTTAATATACAGTTGTCGAACATTTAACACTTGAGACTCTTCATACAGTTTGGTCGTGGGATATCTAAATCGTTTAAAATTTAATACTCTTAGAATAGACCTTTGCGCTCTTTCTAGGTTTATAAGTGTGCTTTTTCGGGTTCCACCCCAAACTGAGATCCCATAAGTAACAACAGATTGGCACAATGTAAAGTATACAGTTTTGTTAGTTTTCTTATCTTTTAAATTTCTGATCTTCCTGAAAATTGGTATGAGCTTGCGTATGCGCGTTCGTAATGTTTGTATGTGGTCTTTCCAGTTTAGGCATCTATCAATTTCGATGCCGAGATATCTAACATTTGTAATAAGGTAGCGTCTGAGAGGCTGGTTTTGCAAGCTTCAAATTGTATTAATAGTTCTGGAGTCCATGGGAATGGTTTGGCGCCTTTGCCATTGCTCTCAACTAAAGCATCAATCAGAGGAGCTTGAAATTTGGCTGCTTTTGGAATGAAACGACGATAATAGTTAAGCATACCCAAGAAACGGCGCACACCTTGGACGGTTTTGGGGGGCGGAAAATCAAGTAAAGCTTGGATGCGTTCTTGAGGTGGCCTGGTTCCTTCTGCGTTTATGTGATGTCCTAGAAAAGTTACTTCTCTGACTCCAAGTACACATTTTGACGGATTGACTACTACACCATACTCCTGTAATCGTTCAAAGAGTATACGAAGGTGTTTTAAGTGTATTTCTTCATTTTTTGAGAACACTAAAATGTCGTCCACATATGGAAATACAAAGTCGAGGCCCCGAGTGACCTCATCTATAAACCTTTGAAACGTTTGGCCGGCATTCCTTAAACCAAACGTCATAAATGGAAATTCAAAGAGACCAAACGGGGTGATAATGGCTGTTTTGGGTATATCTTCCTCCCGAACGGCAATCTGATTGTAGGCCTTAACTAGGTCTATCGTACTGAAGACTCTAGCTCCAGAAAGATTATGAGTGAAATCATTGATATGCCGCACGGGGTATCTGTCTGGAACAGTTCTAGCATTTAGGACACGATAGTCGCCACATGGCCGCCACGTCTGATCTTTTTTAGGCGCCATGTGTAGGGGAGAAGACCATGCACTCTGTGAAGGTCTTGCGGTGCCATTTTTGACCATGTCGTCAAATTCCTTTTTGGCAGCTATGAGTTTTGCCGGCGCTAGTCTGCGTGGACGGCAAGAAATCGGTGGACCATCAGTTGTTTGGATATGATGAACTGTGTCGTGCTTAATTGACCTAGGTAGTCCGGGAGGTCGTGTTATGTCCGGGAACTCAGCTAGCACTTGTGCAAAAGTTGAGTTACCTACGAATACTGCCTTAACGCTATGTTGTGTGGATCGGCCTATAGATGCAATTGTTGATAATCCCGTATTTCCATCCAAGAGACGTTTGTGTCGACAATCCGGTAGAAGATTGTAGTAGCTGAGGAAGTCCGATCCAATAATCGGCGTGCTAACATCAGCTACGATGAAGTTCCAGTGAAAGTCACGACGTAGTCCCAGATTCAGGTGCATTGAGATACTGCCATAGGTAGCAATCGAGCTTCCGTTTGCTGCGTTAAGAGTGTAGTCCATGGTGGGGCGCCTGTCCTTGAGAGCGTGTCGTGGAAAGCAACAGAGATCGGATCCAGTATCAATAAGGTACTGGTATTTCGATACCTGATCCGTAACAAAAAGACGGCGGCTAGAGGACGGGCAATCGGACGCCGCCGCTACTGATTGCCGTTGCTGTTTACCTGTTGTGATTCCCAGCAACAGGGTTTATTGCATTTAGCAGCGTTGGTCCCAAATTTCCAGTGATACCAACAAAGTCTGGATCCAGATGGTGTGTTATGGCGTCGCGTCGGAGTTGAAGATCGGTTGCGCGAGCGACTGCGTTGGTTCGGTGCACCATTACTGCTAAAATTGGAAAGCGCTGCCACTTGCTTGCCTAAGTCCTCAACCCGCTGGACCAGTGTGTCTAGCAATGTGGGTGTTGGAGATATGGAGTAAACCTGAGTACTGGCATTAGGGCCGGTTACTTCGCTTATCTTGTCAGCAAGTTCGGCAACTTTGTCCAAATCAAGTGTAGCTTGTGAGGCAAGGATAGCTTGTATGTTGGATGGAAGCCGTCGCAACCACAGTTGGCGTAAAATGTTTTCATCCGATAGGACAGTCCCCGATATGCAACGGAGATGACGGAGAAACTGGGATGGGCGGCGATCCCCCAACTCTTCTTCGCTAATTAGCTGTCGAACTCTCTGCTCTTCAGATATGGAGAGACGTCGAATTAACTCTTGTTTCAATTTTAAATAGCGTTCGCCTACTTTGGGGGGGTTAATGATAATGTCCTCTACCTCTGCAGCTATCTTCTGGTCAAGTTGAGCTATCACATAATTAAACATGGTGTTATCTGATGTTATACCTCCAATGTCAAATTGGGCTTCCACTTGTGAAAACCAAATAGCGGGACGATCAGACCAAAACTGTGGCAGCTTGATGGCCACCCTGGTCACTTCTAGCTTTGCTTCAGGAGCTGATTGGAGAAGACGTTGCTGAAGGAGTGCATTTTCCCGTTCTAAATCTCTCAAACGGGATACCAAATCCTTCTCGGCCATTGTGGAATCAAGTTAGACAAGGAATTTACAAACTAAAATATTGAAGAATTATAAATAAAATTTGTGTGTTTCTTGTTTAAATATACAGTAATAGTTGACAAGAAAATATAATATTTTGAGCAGAAACCAAATATCTATATCATAAAACCAAATTTATCTTTAGCAAATTTAGTAAACCCGAGATAAAATAGGTAAGTAATATAATAATTAAAGGTGTAGTAAGTACATAATATGTGCCCTTGTAATAGAAGTGAATTATTTTAGCTTCATATAATATTTAGGAACATTAAATTAATATTAATGTACTAGACACCGTTGACTCAAAATAAAATTTAGGGGGTGTTTAATTATAATTTGTCTCAACAGTAATAATAAGGGACTTACCCAACTTACATAGTAGGTATATGCAGCTAATAGAATAGGCTCTGTGTAGATAGTAAGTTATTTGTCTAACAATTTGTCTACCTTGAATAACTACACTGATTTAAACTATTGACATACTTAATTTAAAACTTAATGTTCACTAAAATTACACCAACCTGCTGTCTAGGTAATTACACCAACATGTATCACTGCACAGTCAATTTGTAGGTAATGTTTGAAATAATAAGAAACACACGAACTGTACCATTACTTTAGACAGTTGTTACTCTCACTCGGACCGTTACTCTGGCTTATTGATGAAATCCACACACAAGCACTGTAGATGCCTTGTTATAGCACAGAATGATGATGGGAATTTTCACTACACTAAAAATTGTCACCATTAACCAGCCAAGCATGGGCTTATTTAATTTCCCAGAGTGTAGATTTTCGTTGCTGGACGCCTGATGCGTCATTGATGGTAGTGATGGTCACTGTTGGTTCAGGGCAGCAGTGCACACAGTGAGAGCAGCTCGAACAGGATTAACTGCAGCAGTGCGAACTCGATGAGGTGTGCGTGTTGTCAGCGATTATTGAAGTATTGTACATTCATATTATCACTATTCTCGTTCGTCGGCTGGTCACCACTTTGGGAACCTTTACGGGGTTCCCGGCCGTTAAATAAAACGAGGATTGTAGTTGCAAAGTACTTTGTATTGGTTTTATGTTATGACCATCTAAACAAAACTTTCGTCCTCAAAACAATAACAACTACCATAAAGGAAAAATCTCCCGTTGTCTATTTTACTGCCTCTCATATTATTTTACCGGCTGTCATGCGGTCGAATGTCATTCGCCACAACCTCCTGGTCGTGTTTCTGCTGGTGAGTAGGGTCTCCGGAGCTCGTGGGGGGTTAGGGTTGGGCCGGCATGGCAGTGGCAACTGACAGGTAACTAACCAGTTACTTGTCAGTTGTCACAGCGACTTGGGTTTCTCTTTGGCTTTCCATCAGGCGTAGGGAAGCCATTACGTCGAGCTACTATAAAAAAAAACATGCCACGCTGAACTACACATCGCCATCTAGCCCCAAACTAAGCCGAAGCTTGTACTATGGGTGCTAGACAACTTAAGATACTTTTTTTTTGTAAATAAATACATATTAGGGGCAGCGCAGACGACAGACTATTATATGCAATTATATGCAGTAACGCACACGACGCGCAAAAATCTGTCGCGGATATTTCACAGACGACGCACATCTTCGATCATTCTGTCGGCAGAGCTGTAGGGACCTAGACGCTCTTTTTAAATGTCTCAGACGCAGACACTATCGCACAAAAAGTCTGTCGTCTGCGCAGCCCCTTATACATAGGAAACACCCAGACCAATACAAACAGACATGTACATGAACACATATCTTTGTACTGTGAGGGAATCGAACCCACGACCCTTGGCTCAGAAGGCAGAGGTACTACCAAATGAGCCATCGAGCCCGTCGATTATGGGTATGTAGAAGAAGAAGAAGAAAAAATGTTTATTAGGTAGCCAAAAATACACAGGAGCACAATAAACTGTAAATACCAGTAAGTACCTAAAAGGTCTCCGCTCAGCATATGTCGCGGTGCCGCTAAGCGCTGCGACGCTGGTTTTCTGCGGATGCCTGCACATCTTACAGCTAACGTACAAAGACATACTCGTATAGTTTGATGTGTGTGTGTGATGTCCAGGTAACAAAGATCTCTTATTCCTCAACAGTTCTTCGGCTACCTGTGCATGGTGCTGTACGGGCTGGACGCGTTCCTGAAGGTGCGCTCGCTGAAGGCCGGAGACCTGGCGCAGGGGCGACGCGTGGTGGCCAAGCAGCCGCACGTGCTCACGCCGCCCGCCCTGCCCTAGGCCTCCACGTATACAGCTCGAAGGACCAGGTTTAGCAACGGGAAACATTGACACCAGGTAAAGGAACTGCTCAAGAGACCAGGCTTGACGACGGGAAACGCTGACACCAGGTAAAGGAACTGCTCAAGAGACCGGGCTTGATAAAGAGAAACGAGGACCCGACACGCAGAAGAACTTTTTTTTACACAGGAAGCTGTTATGTTATTCTTGTTGCCTGGTGCGCTATGGGAGTCCAAGTTTTTTGTTCTAGGGGTGAGAGCCTTCCGCTCCCCCAACAGTCCGGTGATGATGACAAGGCCGGCCTGGCCATCATCGTAATCATTTAGAAATAAAAAAGTTTTTTGTCATAGTGACACAGCATATTGGCGTCTGCTAACAGCTATTAAGAAAGCTGTACGGCTTCGCTCAAACATGCGGTTTCCACCCGCGAAAACGCTTTCAACCCTCGGGGTGGAGACCTTTGATCACACTATCCGCGGCCGCGGTCGATCGGCAGATGTTTTGCGGCCGCCGCCGGACAGATTACCCGTCAGTCCGAACGCAAAAAACCGCTTGTCTGAATGGGCTCTACACTGTCGACACCGTAGTCGACGAAGAACTTCGGTCGCGTTTCGGGAGCAGTCGCCAGAATGATAATTAATAATAGACCTGCATGGTAGTGGCAACGGACAGGTCATTGATTTGGTTACTTGTCCTTTGCCACAGCGACTTGGGCATCCCTTTCGCTTCAGGGGATCACGACGGGACTATTATGCTTGAAGTGCTATTTCCTTCCGGAGGTCGATTACCATCAGACCCATTCTAACTTTTGACACAGCGGCACGGAACAGAGATCTCGTTCTCAGATGGAAACATGTCTGGAGATTTTTGACCCATGAGGTACGTGGGCTTCTTCTCGAGTCGATGACAAAACGATTATATGTTGTGAGACCAAAACTCTGAGACGCGGATAGCTCCATCACTGGCGGTCAGCAAGTCCTCGTGCAGACAGGAGTCCGGACCCGCGGGGCACTGAAGTAGGTGTGCCATAGTTTGTGGGACGACACCGCACGCACACCTATTGGCAGAGGCATCAATGAAGCCCCACCTAGACAGACTGTCTTTACACCGACCAACCTGAGTACGCAGTCTGTTTAGGGTCTTCCACGTTGGCCAGGTCAAGGTATGCCCCGGCGGTAAGCTCTCTGAGGGGGGATACAGTGAGTTGGGCTACCATTATGCTGAGTTACTGAAACAAAAAGGGAGCTCAAGCCTCTGTCATCATAACGCAGCGACAGATTTTAGTTACATTCTGCTCAGATTTTGCTGTGCCAATTGTAGCTAGCTATTCAAATGGATATTGGAATAAGGAGGCTCATTAGTGAATCTTAGATGGTGAGAAACCTCATCATTGAGAGTTTTAGCGAGTTTTAACGCGTCGCATCGCACCGCGTTCAGTGTGCAGCGCACCTTATCACGCTTTTAGGTGTTATACTAACCTATTAGATGAGCCAGTATTTGTGTAATTACTCGACTGATGTTTAGAATAAAACGATTATACAGGATTAATTAAGGTTTTAGGTCAAATAGGTTTTAGGTAAATTATCTAGGGGACCTATCAATAACGTAAGTTAATATGTATTATGTAATCTAAAATCTAATAGGTATTGTCATTTTGAATACCCGTTTGGTTAAGTGGTAGTGAACGCTGAATCTGTGACAGTGGTCCAGGGTTCGAACCCCGCACAATGCTAACGTTTGTGTGTCTGAACGTGACTGTTTGTCTTGGTCTGGGTGTTTGCTACGAAAACAATAAAACCGGCCAAGTGCGAGTCGGATTCGCGCACGCAGTTCTGTACAGTTATCGAAATACATAATCTGTGAAAATTTCAAGTCTCTAGCTATCACGGTTCTTATGATACAACCTGGTGACACACATACGGACAGACAGACAGCGAAGTCTTACGGCCGTATTACCAAACGTTACTAGGTATGCGTCGCGCGAACACACAGGTACCCAAAAAGTATAGGATTTTGGGCACTGTGCCTCCGCGCGTCGCATAGTAACGTTTGTGGATAAGGCCGTTAGTAATAGGGTCCCGTTTTTACCCTTTGGGCACGGTACCCTAAAAAGCATCTAAGTAAGTTGTCTAGTACCCATAGTACAAGTTATGGCTTAGTTTGGGAATACATAGATGGTGCGGTCCAAGACAATGTTTTGGGTTGTCTGTCATTCACTCAACGCCTTCCGTGGTCTAGTGGCAGCAAATACCGTCTATGAACCAAGAGATACCGGGTTGGAATCCCGGATCGGGCCAAAAATGCCTAAAAACCCAGCGGTTTTTCACTCATTCATTTGAAAGAGTAGAGAGAGTTGCCAGTAAAATGGATAATTAATTACGTACGAAGTGATGTAACGACGATTATGACATCATTGTGTGTTAGGCTTCGGTTGATAGGTCAAATCAATTAAGGTACCTACAGTCGGGGAGATATAAGTACCCATAGGTAGGTCATTTAGTAGGAATGACGCGGAAGTGTATAGGATAGAACGGGCATCACGTATTACTCGTTTATAATATTAAACAATATATCACATACATTGCTCAGGGTATCAGAACAACAAATTATTTTCAAACAATCACAGCATGACCGCTTTGCAACCTACCTAGTGAAGTGTTTTTAAAGACAAAGATCACAAGCGAGCTTTAGAAAATACGTAGGATCTTTCATTAATTAGGTACTTATGAAAGACGATTTTTGTCACTTTTGGTGTTTGCTAACATTAGACAGTAGTGCATCGGCTCTCATTAATTTAAAATAGTAACTAAAAATGTAATACAAATTTTAAAACATAGATGTGTCGCTAACGATGCCCGTTCTATCTTTATACATTTCTGTGTTAATATCTATTCGCGCGGGACGCGAGGCACTTATCATTTGCTAATTGCCGTTTTGCGTGGGTTAGGTTCCAGTGAAATTAGCGATCGGTAATGTGGTAGAAAAAATTACCCTGAAGGTATTCATGTACATGAGACCACGCATATGTGCCTACCTAACTTAAACCTGTCAAAATGTCTCAATGAATAATGCGCTCTATGCCTGGGGTATTTAAATTAAAATTGCTTGGGGAAATTTGACAGATTAGGGTTAGGTACCCCAATCTGTCAAAATCGTTCAAATGCTAAAATCCTGTTTTTGCATGTGGATAACATGAGGGCGTTACTGTGAAACACAATTGTCAAAATTAGACGTCAAAAGTGACATTTCGTACGAGGACGGGCGTTAGTTCCGATTTGGGCCACGGTCGTGTCAAAATATCCTTGGCTATCTGTAAACACTATTGCTTGTTTTGTATAATTTACTGCAGAAAGACAGAAGGGGATAAATGTATGTTTGGCCCTCTGTACCTACTTACACATTACGAGTATACAAAGATTAGTTAGTAGGTAGTATTTAGTTATTTATAGCGTTTTCCTGATTCAACGTGTACATACATTGTTTTTGTTACAATTGCCTTATATAAATAATGATCCAATAAATAAATGACATCATGTTTTGTTATCAATAACTTTGTATTTAAATATCTGTATTTTAAATATTTTTATTAATTATAAACAACGCGAGTCATATGACGAACTTATATAAAACATCTATGAGTCTTCTAAAGAACTTTAAACTGGCCCGAAACTTCGGTGGGAGTAAGGCGGAATGCGAAAGAGACCACAGGAATAAGCTAGCCTTTGATATTATATGGTGGTACCCAAGGCGACTATTCGCCATGGTCGTGTAATGTGATAGTGTTATATAATTGTATTGCACACGCTACCCACTTGTTGTTAAGCACCTAATGTATTATTTATTTACTTAATCGTACCTCAGTCTGTACTTATTGTATATTCTAACCTGTATGTGATATAAGTTAAGTAAGTTATTTAAGAATGTAAGGTCGAATAAGTAGTACGTATTGTAATAAAAAAATAAGAAATATTAAAAGGGGTGTACTAATATATCACGTGTATTTAATACCGAAAAACGTGCAACATTTCTGTTCTAAATGCTATTATTAATAAGTAGTCTTTAATTTTCTATAATAAAATTAAATTATACTTTTACCTACCTGTATTATATATGTATTAAAAAGTCTTTGTAGGTAAAATAAACAGGCGGTTTAGAGGGGAGGGGTGATACGTGTTGTTCAAGACGTTTAGTCTTGAACTACACAGCATTTATCACCAAGGGGGAGGGATGAAAATGCCAAAAAAACATAGCAATGCACCTTTTTGTATGACACCATTTATGTATGCTTGCACATGAAATTACTAACCTGTAAACTGTAATCCATTATTACTTAACTATTTTTAATTTCACAAAATCAAACGAATTCCTGCTTCTTTGTCGATATACCTAAGGCCTCATTTAAGGAGACGAGGTGTGTCGGTGTGACGCTTTTCGAATTTTAACATACAAACCCAGTTTATGAAACTAATAATTATAATTATTTGGATAGGGTACCGTTAGGAATATCCTAAACGTATAAGTGCGCCACTAAAGATAAAAGTTTGAGAACCCCTGACCTATGGAATATCGTCTTAGGGTGCGGTTCCATTTGGGGCGGAGCGGAGACAGGTCCATAAAGTGTGGATTCAAACCATGTGATTGGTGAATCCCGGCACCCTCATCCCCGCTCTGCATCAGAGGAACCACATCCTGAGTGACTAAATATTATATTATAGCTATAAATAACACCTATATGACTAACTTTTTATGCTCACTTATTGACCAATGTTTTGTATCATATTATATTTTAATACTATTTATTTATATCTATATTCTATTGTATAAAAATATTTTACCCTTGTTAGAATTTGTAGGGGAAAGCAGGTAGCATTCGTACACTTTTTATTCTCAAACGTTTGTATGAAAAACTATTAATTATTTTAAAATAACTTTAATACTGACGTATACCCTACTTATCTGGCTTTCATTATAGTAACGAATTGTATCGATACAAAACATAACGGAGCAGCTACGGCCACTTTTCTAAAAAGTGGAAATTGTACGAACCTCCCCCACAGGTGGGGTAGATTCGTACATAGTGTGGGTTACATTCGTACATGGTGTGGAGGCTTCGTATTGTCAAATATAATGCCATTTTTATAATGGTTTATACCATTTATTGGTGCAAAAATCAAATATAATAATAAATACAGAATTTACCTGCACTGTTTCAACCATAACAACAGTATTTTTTACTGTAATTTTTATTAAACAGTTGAGGAATTACATCCCACTTTTTTATTTAACATTTACTAATTGAAATCAAAGTTTGAGACACTTTGTTTTTGTCTCTTTGGTTTACCGGAATTCTGTTTCTTACGGTGGTGATTATATCTTCATTTGATAATAAATTTAATATTCTCTTCATCTCCTTAGCTCTTCGTTTCATGTCTTGTTCTTCCTTCTTAATTTTTAGCTTTTTCGGTAAGTTCCTTTTCTGGCAAATTGGATTCCTGATCCTCTCTGGTACTTTGGGCCGCTTCTAACAGCTGGAGAGCTGAAGTAAGCTTGCATAAATTTCGATGTTGACGGTGGATTATGTAGAGTTATTTCTTTAGGAATAATTTCTTCTAAATTCGCTGTCGGAGCTGAAGCTGAACTAAAAGCTTAGTGATAAACAAACATTGGTGCAAAATCGTCGTTACAAAAAAAATCTCCCGATCCTGTACCTTTCTTTACGTATATTCTTGGCTTTGTTCTGTAACAACAATAACATTATTGTTAAATATCGTGAAAATAGAAAGGGAATGGGGAGCATTCGTACAGTACGAATCTACCCCACTCGTACCTGTACGAATCATCCCCAATCCAAAAAAAACAATAACATATTTGAAAATAAAATTATCTATTACAGTTAGCCACAAAAGGATTGTTTGCATGTCAAACTAAGTTAACACTGCAGAAACTATGACAATTAGCTTTTGTGATTTGATAAAAATCTGTCAGCTACGCGTCATCAAACGAGAATACAAAAATTACTTACGGAGCTCGAAAACACGTTTCGACCAGTCCCACCGACGCCCGTGGTCGCAGTGTCTACCCGTTCCGTGGGCGACGTTGGCACCTGAGCGGGACTCACGCACACAAATACGGGCTCGCTAATGTATAGGATAGTGGAGATATAACCACTGTACGAATGCTCCTGGTGTACGAAGCCTACCTGCTCTCCCCTAACGTTTTGTAAAATGATATTTCACAGAAAAACCAAAATATTGCCTACAAAAGTGGGTGTTTAGATGTTATCTTAATAAATACGCTTTAAATGTGTTTTAGTCTTTTATTTTAATCACAATAACATCGTACAGAATTCCCTTAGAAATTGTAAGAAATTAACAAAAACCCTCTCATTATTAGGTATAGTTAGGTACATAAGTATTTAACTCACTCAATATACTTTAGCAGATCATTAACTAAAAAGATTCATTATGGTAAGTACTGTGTGTATATTGAGATAGTTAGGTACATAAGTATTTAACGCACTCAACTCAATATACTTTATCAGATCACTAACTAAAAAGATTCATCATGGTAAGTACTGTGTGTATATCTCTTCAAAGTTTGTAAACATTGGTTTATAAAAAGCGCGATTATAATTTTAAAGTATCGGGAATTTGTAAACATTTTTACATACATTCACTTGTACGTATAATCAGGCCCAAATTGTTGTTAGATTGTTTTGTTTTTCCAATTTTATATTTCACTAGCTGTGCTCGCGACTTCGTCCGCGTGGAATAGTTATTTTTTCCCCGTTTTTTTTTTCACATTTTCCATTATTTCTTCGCTCCTAATAGTTGCAGCGTGATGTTATATAGCCTAAAGCCTTCCTCGATAAATGGTCTATTCAACACAAAAAAAAAATCAATTCGATCCAGTAGTTCTTGAGATTAGCGCGTTCAAACTAACAAACAAATAAACAAACAAACTCTTCAGCTTTGTAATATTAGTTAAGATTTTCAATGATTCATATTGCATCATATTTTGTCAAGCAATTCGATAAAAAAAAACTTATTGTGCAAAAGATCTAAGTTGGAAGTTTATAAATTAAAAAAGTAAAATTGTGAGTAGTCTCTAGAGAGACTACTCACAATTTTTAAAACGAGAGGTTTAGAAACCAACTAAACTTAATATTCACAAATATGTAAATACGAGTATGGTAACTCGTATAACATAGGTACTTACACAAAATCGTAATTCATATTTTTAAAGCCTAACATGACTATATTCTTAGATGGATAAAATACTAAGCTTTGTAAAAATATATAATAGACAAAAAATGTGCTAGAAAACTACCCAGTCTCGAAATGCGCAAAGCGGGCCGGCTAAAAAACAAACATACTGCGAAGTATGGAGGCGTTTAATCAGCAGCGTTTTTGCTGACGAACCAGGACACGTTGCAGTCCGGTGATGATGACCAGCCATGTCAAATTTGAATGGACGTACGAGAAAGTTCTTCGAAACAGGCGTTATGAATTGCCTCACAGATCGCTTTGGCTATCATCGTAAGCAGCGTTTAATTAAAAATATATTGTATGTACCTACATTTATGATAAAAGTGTGAAAACGTTTAATTTATGTGATTAACAGCTAGCAATATTTTATTTCAAATAATAAAATTATTCTTAAAAATCTACAACAATGATTGGCAAATGAATGTAGTGAAAGTAATTATAAACGTAATTAGGAATATAAAAAAACACTAAGAAATCATAATTACCGTTCGTAATCCAAATAATACAATAGAAATCAACTTAGTTATCAGAATATATATATATATATAGTAATCAGAATATATATGTACTTATAAAATATTTTAAAAAATCAGAAAACAATACTATGTTATTGAAAGGCTTATAACACTTGTGCTGATATACCAACTTAGATAAACATGATAATGAATAAATGCACCTCTGTGTGGACCCGTTATTACATAACTGTGTTTATTTACAAACGAACTCTTAGTCTTAAACTTTAGAAACGAAGTATTTAGTCTCGTTATACTACAATAATACTATATTCATTTCATAAAAACTTTTAACAATTCAGGCACTTGTATATCTCAGAATTTGTTGTTTTTGTTACAGGAAAAAGTTTATACAAAAGTTATTGTAGACCAGTGTTTTTTTTTAAATTGTTAGCCAATCTTAGTCAATCTATAAACAGATGTTCCCTTGAATACACATTATTTATAGACATGTGATAAGCAATATTATACATTTATAAATGCTTATGATAACAATAACAATTATCAAAAATATATATATTTTTAAAAAGTATTCTCTTAAATAGTAAGTATGTAGTAGCAAAACAATTTATAAATAAGTATAAGTAGGTACAAATTGTTACTTACATACCTACAATCTCGTATCTTACAAATTGGGTATGTTAAATTTGGCTTACTTTATATAGGTACCTTCAGTCAATAACACTAACGGCCGTATTCACAAACGTTACTATGCGTCACGGGAACGCACAGGTACCCAATAACGTATAGGATTTTGGGCACTGTGCGTCCGCGCGTCGCATAATAACGTTTGTGAATACGGCCGAATAAAACTTTGTCACATTAGTAACTGACATGTCAAATATCTAACATCAAGCGAGAAAATTTTACAGGTTCAATGTGACAAATATCTAATGTGTATTGCTTTTGACTGACTGTACATAGTAACACATACAATACATTTATTATTAAAAATTTTCTCTTTGGACCAGTAAGTGCTATTCGAATTGTCTTTTTATTTTATTTTAATTCTATACTTTTATTTAAGTAAAATTGTACCGTAAGTGTTTCAGGTGGTACTGGCCAATAGTACAGAGCACAAAGGATGTAATAAACTTAGACACTTAATACTAGCGTAAAGAGCCCCATATTCGGTACGATTCAACTTAATAATCGACATAGTTTCTTTTGAGGGCAGTTAGACATAAAGCATGGTCGATCTATTTTATTTATTGCTTCTTTTTATCATGTAAGGAGTTTTAGTGTATAATAATTTGGTGTTATTTTGGGCTCTTCAAGTTTTGAAAGAGGTAGGGCATAGCGAATCTTCGCCCGAATTGAGCTGTCCGTCCGGGGAAGGACCTCCCTATAAAATACCGCAGCAAAATGACCTTCGGGTCGTGTTTCTGCTGGTGAGTAGGGTGTCTGGAGCTTGTGGGGGGTTAGGGTTGGGCCGGCATGGCAGTGGCAACTGACAGGTAACTGACCAGTTACTTGCCAGTTGTCACAGCGACTTGGGCCTGTCTTTCGCTTTCCATCAAGCATAGGGAAGCCATTATGTCGAGCCACTATAAAAAAAATAGAAATCTGTTTAAGGGAATCTTAGTCGTTAGCGTAATTGTGTTGTAAATTTGACATACAGAAAACTTTTTAAATGTTCACTAGACATTGGTAGAAATGGCCCTAGCACAGAGGCAAGTTCCCTTAATAAAAAAAAATCGACATCTAATTTCGATCACAAAGTCGATTTGTCGTTTCGATCGGTCTAAAACTACCTACTCATCGTTCGACATATAATTTTGATCACGACATCCATTTGTCGTTTCGATGGGTCTAAAACTACGCATCGTACAGATCAATCGTGCCGTAAATGGAGCCTTTAAAACAATTAATGATCATCGGTGAGACTCATAGTAGCTAAACTCTAGATTCATCTTCAAAGATTATATGGGGTCATATTAATTTGGACCTTCCATTATAACAAAGTCTTACTTACTACGCCCTTTTGAGATTAAAGACGACTATGAGGTGTCGTACCAAGGGAATTTTAAGTTGCAAATAAATGATCGCCGGTTAAGTTTCATACCATATCCTTTACTGGGGAGGCAGTCCCCTCTTCCATCCTTTGTACTTCAGGAATCCGTCAAACCCATACGCTATGATGGCGCAGAGTCCAAAGAACTGAAATTATAAAGAACAAAGTGTTAGGTCCACAGCAAGTTTCCTATCACCATAGAGCTTTTTAATTTTAATACTTTGGTTATCAAATTAGGTGCATGCCAAGAACCAAAGTAGTGCAATTACATAGAGGCCTTGGATAAGGGGCACCTATACAAGATTGATTTTGTTTTCGATTACGAAGTTACATCGCTTAAAATAATATGGCAGGGACTCAGCCATATTCTTTTGCACTACCTGAATTCCTGCAAGTTGTTGCATACTGGCGACACAGAGGGGTTTAGTGGCTATGCCCTCCCTGGGCATTCTGGGAGGTGTCCTACACACTATGACAGTTGACAGTTCCGGCCCACGTCAGACTTTGTAGGGACGCTAATCGGGTTCATATTTCCATGTTTGTCTCGGAAAAATAAAATGTGTGAATTGTAGATACTATACTGAGACGAAAGAAAAAGAACCTTACCCCAACAGCATAACCGACGCTCTCAGCAAGCGTAGCGGCGAATATCGAAGTGCCTATGTACGCCAACACGACGATTACACAGAAGAAGAACTCGAGTTTGTGCCACGGCCACTGGTCATACTTCTCCACAAAGTGGATCGTGTACACGAGGATCAGCAGTAGAGTGATGACGTTGGCCACCCAGTACAGCAAGTTGTAGAAGATGGGGGATATGAAAGCCGATGACACCTTGATGCAAATGAAGCCGATGAGGTTGCATAACTGGGAACAAGTTTTTTTTTTATAGTAGCATGATGTAGGCCTTACATCGTTTGATAGACAGCGAAAGAGAGGCCTAAGTTGTTTCAGCAAAAGAGACTTAACCAAATGAATCACTTGTAAGTTGCCACCGTGACTGATTAATCTGGCCTTGTACCAATAGAATCTGAAAGGAAACCTAAGCTTTACTTCACAAGTGTTTTGCTAAGACATCGAGTTGGTGGAGACAAAGTGGACCAGCCAGTGGGGTAAATCTCACCGGCATAGAAGTTTCCAGATGTTTGCTCAAACTGGAGAGGCCTAGACCAGTGTTGAGGTTTCTTACCAGGATGCCTCGGCTCATGCTGAGTGGACAGGGACACTGTTTAGTGTGACGATGAAAATTGTTTTATCCCATTGCTCATGTAACCTGTATGTAACTCTAATAAACGTTATTTCTATGTGGATTGCGATTGGCGGATGATGATGATGAGTTATCTATAGTGAAATGACGCTACTGGTGACAACCCCTTAATAATAGGAAAACAACAACTCAAAAATAACAATTTGTACATACCACTTGCACAAGTTTCAGTATTCCAGGCAAAGTTTTCACATAGTTTCTGTCGAACCTCAAAACCTTCTGTGTCTGCGCATTTGCAGCCTCCGGCTGGGCTTGCCGATTTGGATAGTTGTCAAACATTGTTCTAAAAATATAATTGGCAATCAATTCCTTATCGGTGCATTAGGGGACATCTGAAAATGATGTCACACTTTCATGACTTTTGACCCCTTAAAACATTATTTTAGTAATGCCTGTTTACACTAACTTGTCAAATACAGATCGACAAATAGAAATTTGGGGCATAATGATACAAAAATGGTTTCCACTGATCAGTATTGGTAGATTAGATTTACTACTAGCTTTTGAGATGAACAAGTAGTAGGGTTAGTATGTTTGTAGCAGAAAACTTGATTAAAGGTTAGCTGACATTATGATGTCACCAATTAACTAAGTTAAATTAATTAATTGTGTCTACACCTATTATTATTCCTATTTAACTATGGGATATTTTGCACAACATGATTTACATTTATTTATTCCAATGCAAAGTATATTAGAAAATAAGAACATATTTTACTTTATTACTTAAGTATAGGACCTATATAGGATAATGTTATCAATCTATGTAATACATCATGATTAAATAATTACGGATAAATAGTCATGAGTAAATTAAATAATGTATATCTTGGCAGACGTACTTATTAAAATACTTACTTAACTTTCCAGACAATCCAATGTTAATTACCTAAAATAAATTTAGATTATCTGTTATCCTTGTGTTATTCAACTAAGTGTTATCTGATCTATCTTGATATCTCTATCTATTTTAAGGAAGAAACACATTCGTTTATATAAAATATCATTTACACTTAAAACATCCTCAATAATAACTTTACAAATTGGAAATTCCTACAACTATAGTCCAAAACCAAATTATTTTCATTGATGAATGACAGTGATGACACTGATGACAGACTGACATGACAAGTGCCTAGCTTGACAGTCACAGAACTGACAGTGCAAAAGTGACATTTTGATTAGTTCCGAATACGGCCACAAAGGCCCGAGCAGACTGATGCAGGGCTTGGAATACCGGTAAAAATATGGTAACGTTACTTTTGCCTCGCCGAGGTATCGATACTTTTTTAAGTAGCGATACCTAAAGTAGCGGTAATTTTTAACGTTAAAAATTACCGCTACCTTCATGATGGTATCGGTAAAAAGTATCGGTAAACGTTCAAACGTTACTTACTTAATTTTGGATTAAATTCATTCTCTGTCTCTATCGCTCCCACCCAACATGGTCTCATGCGTCTCGTGTCGCGAAGTTGCCGCTCTGCTATAGGTAACCGTGCGGAGCGGCAATGCAGCAAAGTAGCGTAATAAGTATCGTTACTTTTACCGGTAACTAAAGCAGGTATCGATACTTTTAACGTTATATTGCAGTATCGATACCTGAAACTTAACGTTAAGTTTTCGTTCCGGTAAAAATTACCGTTATAATTTACCGTTAAAATTTAGTATCGCTACCGACTTACCGGTAATTATTTTACCGGTAAAAAAAGTAACATTATAAATTACCGTTACTTAACGCTATTATAATGTTAAATTGGTAACGTTACCAAGCCCTGGACTGATGGTCTCCCACTGATGAACTTGCCCCGCATCCGTTGTTCCCACTCTGCCTCTACGGTTCACTACAGTCAATAAAATCCATGGTATAAGTCTTTTTCAGATAGGATGGGTACGCTGACACATCAGTGACACTTGTCAACGAATCCTTTTTACGCAACTTTTATGACAAAATGATAAATAATCATCAAAACAAAAAGTGTTTTCACTTTGTTTATAACGCATGATAACAGAGATTTACTTTAATTTGTATTTGAAACCATAAATAACAATATTATGTACATAACTAAAGAAATCTAATACATTAAATATTTCTTATCAGTAATGCTTGATGCGTAAATTGAAACGTATTTTCATAGGGATTGAAACATTGAAATCGTTATAATACCGATTTAATCGTAAAATCGCTTCACGATTTTTCAACTATTGTATAAATTTTATTAAATATTTAAATTTCTTGATATAGTTATTGGTGTAAAATCGAAAATCATGTACAACACGACTGAGATATTACATTTAAATGGGTAGGTTAATCTTAATTCAAATAATTATGTACGTAAAATGAAAAATGGAGAGATTTTTCAAACTCAGATTGATCTAATGAGTAGTTTTACATAATTTTGGATGATAAATAAATATTTTTTTATTAAATCCTGCAATTTTTAATTATCTCGAAATCGATTCTCTCTCCATACAAAATGAAATCGATAAATCATAAAATCGATTTTTTTACCTACGATTTTCATTTTACCACATGACTATAAACTTCAAATCCCAAGTGTCAGCGTACCCATCCTATCTGAAAAAGACTATAGTACTTAATACTTCCATGAGACATGAATGCATGCATGAATGCTACTATTTATAAGCTGTGTTTTATGTCTCTTGTATGGAAATGGAACGCACTCGGGCAAGTGTCAAATCAAGTGGTTCTACTAAAAGTCGATTGAAGGGAAGATGTCATACCATTTCTCGTATTAAAATTACGATAATTTGTTTATTCTCTCAGTTTGGTTTAGGTCACTAACTTATAACGTTCTATTTCTGTGCATGTGAAGATAATTTGCTTTTGTTATATTATCAAACAACCTCCTTGCCGGTTGTACTTTTGATATTGGTGGATTTGGTCTCGGGAAGCTCAGTTCGTATGTGATGGGAGATAGGGATTGGAGACCGTTTATTTACGGCGGCCTGGCGTCGATCGTCGCAGAATTTGGTAAGCAAAATCTAAACACTATGAAATTTTTTGTGTTAAATTTTATAACCTCAAATTTTATTTTGTTCTATTTTGTTAAAGAAAATAATATAGTAGTTCTCTATTTTTATATTTGGTCGTACCAACAGGTAAGTTGGTTAATAAAGACTTTCAATATTCTATATGTTTACAATCTTTTCCACTCATAATAATTATTTAATAAGTAGTAATTATCTGTGCCTGCTGATTAAAAAAAAATTTTTGGGAATGAAGATATACTGTACTTACTGGTATAAAATGTTATATATAGGTTTTTATTATTAGCTCAAAACATATTTTCCAAGAAGAGCCAATAGTTATTAAAATAAACTATTTCAGGAACATTCCCCATTGATACCACCAAGACCCGTCTCCAGATCCAGGGCCAGACGATTGACCCCCGCCATGTGGAGCTGCGCTACACGGGCATGGTGGACTGCTTCGTGAAGACATCGCGGCAGGAAGGCGTTAAGGCATTGTACTGTGGGTGAGTCATTCATTGAATTTTCTATTTTCAATTCTAGCAACATGGATTTAAGGAATAGATTTGAATCAAATAGATAAATTTTGCAGTTATGTGATCATAAAATCAAAGCAAGTCCTCTATTTCCTATAATTTACCTAAAATTTCCCCTTATTGGCTTGTCTTTATATGGGGCAACTTGGCAACTCTCTATGGCTCCCCCTGGCAATCCCTAGGCCACTTGGATTTTTATCAAGGGATGAAAATTAAATTTGTGTCATGAATCCAGGGGCGTAGCTACTGCCGTATCTGCCGTATCAATTATACGGGGCCCCCAGGTCATGGAGGCCCCCAAAGTGCGTAAACAAAAATTTTGTGACAATTCTTTTCCCTTCCCAAGGGCCCCCAAACATTATTTTATATGGGGCCCCGCCAAGGCACGCTACGCTTCTGTATGAATCTCATTATAAATGCAAAGAGTATTGGTTTTTTTATATTCTGAAAGTTTAAAAAATTGGAGCAGTGTATGTATGGATCAGTACACCATGTACTTGTGTGGAATAAAAATTACTACTGGTGATATAGAGGACTGATGTGGGCTGATGATGATGATGATATAGCAGATAGTTACTTTCACAGTCAGTACATTTAACAGTAAATTGAAAGGTGATTCCGAATAATCCTTATCAAAATAATCAGTGTATGTTCAATAATGATAACCTCTCAAGATAAAAGTTGCCCTTTACCCCATACAATGGGGTATAGATGATATAATAACATAAGATATGTTATCTGTTATGGCATTTTGTTGCGGGTCACACTAGTCTGAGAGAGTTGCAAATATGGTTTATATGGGATCTATTACTGGATGGAAGCCAAATTGTGGATTCAAAATTTAAATGCTAGTCTTTATAGTCAAACTATACTTCTGAAGCACTCCTCGGTAGTTATCCATATCTAAATAAATAAATAACCCAAGACATGCCACGCTGGGCCACACAGCGCCATCTTGCTACTATGGGTACTAGACAACTGATAAAAAATGAGTGACCAAATGTTCAATGACACGAGCCAATGACACGAGATACACTTATCTATGTATGATACCTACCTACTTGTCTGGTACATAATCCTTAGATACATAGTTTAATTACCCTTACATAGATGAAGACTCTATATATAAGCTTGTACTATGGGTACAACTGATAAATTTACTTAGATAATTTTTTTTTGTAAATAATTACATATTATACATGGAAAACACACAATATAAAACATACAAACATGAACACAAATGTTTGTACTATGCGGGAATCGAACCCAAGATTTTTGGCTCAGAAGTCAGAGGTGAGCCATCCAACTGAGCCATCGAGCCAGTGATGACGTTGACTCTAGTTTAGGCTTGAGCCCCTCAGTAGGTACAGACATATTCAACTGTAAATGTTGATGAACCAAACTGCAGTAGTTGACGTAACAGATTGCTGAAGTGTTGACCAAAGGTCGCGCCACTCGCTGGAAGTAGTCTGATGTAATTAGCGTCAGACCTGCGAGCCGTTATTGATGGACAATAAACGATTATCGTGTGTTTACGTCTCGCGACGCATGCGCGCGAGTCGATCTCTAGCAATATGCGCTCAAAATACATAGATTATTGCGTTTGTTTATGAATCGGGTACGTATTCTGCTCGATGTTGAATGGCGTGGCACATAAATTTCCTCGATGTCTTTATATAAGTTAGGGACGGTATATTTGTTGAAGATAAAAATAACTTCAACAATGACAGAAGTACAAACCATTGATATGTTAAGAAGAATGTGGCAATGTCCTACAATGAATAAGGGCCATACTCGTCATGATAATGGCCTGTGAAGATACGGAGGACGTTAACACGACAGGTGTTTGGCATAAAGACAAAAGATACCTTACATTTGCGTAATTTTAATTTCTTTACAAAAAAATCGGCTAAGTGCGAGTCGGGCTAGCTAACCGAGGATTCCATGGTGGGATTATTAAAAATATTTTTATTATAACATGATAATTATATGCCGTGGTGAATGGCAATCAAGAGAGGAGGCCTATGCCCTGCAGTGAGACCTATAATAAAGGCTGACTGATGAGATGATAATGTCATCATCAACCATCAAACATGATGATAATATCGTTCGATCGTCGATCGTTTTCGATAAGGGCCCAGTGTTAAGGGCCCAGGGCCCTATGTTTTTGATATTATGAATTTCAACGTTCCCGCGTTCTTTAGAAATAGGGACAGACAGATGAACAACAAAGTGCTTCTATAAAAGTTCCATTTTCCCCTTTTTTTGGGCACGGAACCTTAAAAACTATTTTGTAATTAGTATGCAGCGTAGGTACCTACTTGTGTTCGCAAAATTCAGCATTACAGCCGCAGAAGTGGTCTAAAAGTTTATTTATAAACAGACACCATGACATGCATCTTTTTATTATGTAACGTAAAACACAATCATACATTATTATGTAATGTAAAAATAATCGTAAGTATTATGTAATGCGGCGAGCAAGGTCGTGGTCGATAATAATAATCGTTACGTCCAGTCCAATGGTTAATAATAATCACTACACTATGTGGAAGTCTTTGGGGGAGGCCTATTTGATGACCATGACTATGTACTGGCAGTCTATCATCAATATACTCTTAAAAAATTAGAAGCATAATGCATTGGACACTGACATCGGAGACGGAGAATCGTTTCTACGAGTACAAACGCGCAGGTGATTCCAAAAATAAAAATAAAGATTTTTATCTTAAGCTGCCAGCTCCATTGAAATGGAGAAAATCAATAGGATCCGGAAACTCTGAGCATAGTTGCAACTGTTACAAGGAAATCGGTAGGTAATATTTCTCCTTTTCTCCGCTTCGCAAGCTACTCGGTACTCAATGGACAGGCAACCCTTAAATGTTTATTTAGTTGTTCTTAGCATTTGCTTGAACATCATCATCAATATAATCATCAGCCTATCGCAGTCCACTGCTGGACATAGGTCTCTCCAGTTGCTTGAAAATGTATTGGGGTTACAGAAAGGGTTAGGTAGATGTGTAGGTGGGCGTCTGCACTTTGAGGCCAGAGGAGAGAGAGAGGTGCTGATTGATTAGGGGACCCTCCCAGAAGACGGAGTCTAATTAGTTCGTATGCAAAATTTACCAGACCGCAAATCATTTTCATAATTATGATATTCATGAAATAGTAGAATGCACTTATCTCTATTCCTAGGACGGCTTTAGATAGTAAGATACCTAGTACGATTTATTATTATGTTTACTCGTTTCGAAGCGTTATCAGACAGATTTGCGCTAACTTACACGTCATGAGGTACTCTCCTGATTTTGGCAAACATTCAGATACGAATGATAGTTAGATTTCGGTCGCGGAGTCAATGAACTGTGAATATCGAGTAAATTAAGAATAAGAATAATAAGAATAAGAAATGTTGATTATTTTTGGACATCACAACACGATATACAGAACACAAAAATTACATTTAAACACAAACAAAGATAAACATACAAACATAATACACATAACAATTAGACCGGACCCGGCCGTTGCGACGTCCAAAATAAAAGGGCCTCACTCAGCATTAGGCCGTGGCCCCCGTAGAAGCCACGGCGCTGGATGTTCACGCAGAATTAAACGCTGATGTTTACGGCTTCTTGTTAATTACGCGCCGATTCTGGGTAAAATGTAGAGAAGATACTGAGTATTGCGTTATCTTATCGCGATATAATAAGAATTCTTAATAAACTAGCTGCAGCCCTCGGCTTTGCCCGCGTGAATATCGGTGATATTATATGAAACGAATGCCCTTATATACAATAGGCATATGTGTTAATCTGGTCCTATATTGCCGTAAGGTTTCAATAAAGTACCTATGCACATTGTAAATTCAGTACCTACGCGTGATGGAGTAACAAACAGCCATTCATTCATCCCATAAGAGAAAAATTCATTGAATCTTCAATGAATTTTTCTCTTGAGTGTACCGAACAAGAACAAGAATGAAGTGTTTCAAGAGAGGTAGGGCATAGCGAATCTTCGCTCGAATTGAGCCGCCCGTCCGGGTAAGGACCTCCACCCTATAGAATACCGCAGCTAAATGACCTCCGGGTCGTGTTTCTGCCGGTGAGTAGAGTTTCCGGGGCTCGTGGGGGGCTAGGGGTGGGCCGGCATGACGGTGGCAACTGACAGGTAACTGACCAGTTACTTGCTCGTTGTTACAGCGACATTGGTTTCTATTTCGCTTTTCATCAGGCGCAGGGAGTCGAGCTAGTATGAAAAATGTGTCCGTGTCCCTGCAACTTGCTGCCCACTGGCGACACAGGGGGGTTTAGTGGGTATGCCCTCCCATTTTGGGAGGTGTGAGTCCCACACACCATGCTGTCTCCCCCCGGAGGCGGCATGAAGGTGCCTAATGCATTTCCCCCTAGAAAAATAAAATAGTATGAAAAATGTGGCTATTGAATCATCATCCATTCCAGGATCTGGCCGGCGGTTCTGCGCCAAGCGACGTACGGCACGATCAAGTTCGGCACGTACTACTCGCTGAAGAAGGCGCTGGCCGCGCGCCGCGCCGACGGCGGCTCCGCGGAGCACCTGCCCACCAACACCTTCTGCGCGGCCTTCGCGGGCGGCCTGTCCAGCGCCATCGCCAACCCGACGGACGTGCTCAAAGTGCGCATGCAGGTATGATTCACTAGCAGCTCTTACTACAGGCGACAGCGTCTTGTCTAATTCAAGTTAGGCACGCACTTGTCGCTGAAGAACTAAGAACATCTGCCCACCAATACCTTCTGCGCTGTTTTTGCTGTCGAGTGCCATCGCCAACGCCTTTAAAAGTTAAGGACTTTGGACTTGAAATGCCTCATACTTTATTTATTCACTTGAGAACTGCCAAGATTGTAGGGAGCTCATGCCTCAATTGCAGCGTTCGCGGCAGGAAATTTCTCTGTAATCGGACCTGTCTCTACTCTGCACAATGTACCTACCATGCTACTGGACTCGTACTGTGGACTTTGTGTTTTCTGTGTATTCTAGCTGTGTAAAGAAGATAATCATGAAGTGTTGTTTTGTGTTGGCTCCGTGGTTTCAACACTGTTCAAGTCAAGGGTGCATGGTGTCACACGTCATCGTTACAATACAAAATCACCACAGATCACAATTAGACACTTCAATGTTCAGGTGGGCGACGAGAAGCGCGGTCTGGTCCGATGCTTCGTGGAGATCTACCAGCTGGAGGGCTGGCGCGGCCTGTGGCGCGGCGTGGGCCCCACGTCGCAGCGCGCCGCCGTCATCGCGGCCGTGGAGCTGCCGGTGTACGACGCCTGCAAGAAGCGCCTCACCGCGCCGCTGGGCGACACGCCGCTCAACCACTTCGCGTCCAGCCTGCTCGCCAGCCTCGCAGCGCCGTGGCCAGCACGCCGCTGGACGTCGTCCGGGTGAGTGACGTCATGTGCCAGTGCGACGCCGCAAGAAGCGCCTCACCGCGCCGCTGGGCGACACGCCGCTCAACCACTTCGCGTCCAGCCTGCTCGCCAGCCTCGGCAGCGCCGTGGCCAGCACGCCGCTGGACGTCGTCCGGGTGAGTGACGTCATGTGCCAGTGCGACGCCGCAAGAAGCGCCTCACCGCGCCGCTGGGCGACACGCCGCTCAACCACTTCGCGTCCAGCCTGCTCGCCAGCCTCGGCAGCGCCGTGGCCAGCACGCCGCTGGACGTCGTCCGGGTGAGTGACGTCATGTGCCAGTGCGACGCCGCAAGAAGCGCCTCACCGCGCCGCTGGGCGACACGCCGCTCAACCACTTCGCGTCCAGCCTGCTCGCCAGCCTCGGCAGCGCCGTGGCCAGCACGCCGCTGGACGTCGTCCGGGTGAGTGACGTCATGTGCCAGTGCGACGCCGCAAGAAGCGCCTCACCGCGCCGCTGGGCGACACGCCGCTCAACCACTTCGCGTCCAGCCTGCTCGCCAGCCTCGGCAGCGCCGTGGCCAGCACGCCGCTGGACGTCGTCCGGGTGAGTGACGTCATGTGCCAGTGCGACGCCGCAAGAAGCGCCTCACCGCGCCGCTGGGCGACACGCCGCTCAACCACTTCGCGTCCAGCCTGCTCGCCAGCCTCGGCAGCGCCGTGGCCAGCACGCCGCTGGACGTCGTCCGGGTGAGTGACGTCATGTGCCAGTGCGACGCCGCAAGAAGCGCCTCACCGCGCCGCTGGGCGACACGCCGCTCAACCACTTCGCGTCCAGCCTGCTCGCCAGCCTCGGCAGCGCCGTGGCCAGCACGCCGCTGGACGTCGTCCGGGTGAGTGACGTCATGTGCCAGTGCGACGCCGCAAGAAGCGCCTCACCGCGCCGCTGGGCGACACGCCGCTCAACCACTTCGCGTCCAGCCTGCTCGCCAGCCTCGGCAGCGCCGTGGCCAGCACGCCGCTGGACGTCGTCCGGGTGAGTGACGTCATGTGCCAGTGCGACGCCGCAAGAAGCGCCTCACCGCGCCGCTGGGCGACACGCCGCTCAACCACTTCGCGTCCAGCCTGCTCGCCAGCCTCGGCAGCGCCGTGGCCAGCACGCCGCTGGACGTCGTCCGGGTGAGTGACGTCATGTGCCAGTGCGACGCCGCAAGAAGCGCCTCACCGCGCCGCTGGGCGACACGCCGCTCAACCACTTCGCGTCCAGCCTGCTCGCCAGCCTCGGCAGCGCCGTGGCCAGCACGCCGCTGGACGTCGTCCGGGTGAGTGACGTCATGTGCCAGTGCGACGCCGCAAGAAGCGCCTCACCGCGCCGCTGGGCGACACGCCGCTCAACCACTTCGCGTCCAGCCTGCTCGCCAGCCTCGGCAGCGCCGTGGCCAGCACGCCGCTGGACGTCGTCCGGGTGAGTGACGTCATGTGCCAGTGCGACGCCGCAAGAAGCGCCTCACCGCGCCGCTGGGCGACACGCCGCTCAACCACTTCGCGTCCAGCCTGCTCGCCAGCCTCGGCAGCGCCGTGGCCAGCACGCCGCTGGACGTCGTCCGGGTGAGTGACGTCATGTGCCAGTGCGACGCCGCAAGAAGCGCCTCACCGCGCCGCTGGGCGACACGCCGCTCAACCACTTCGCGTCCAGCCTGCTCGCCAGCCTCGGCAGCGCCGTGGCCAGCACGCCGCTGGACGTCGTCCGGGTGAGTGACGTCATGTGCCAGTGCGACGCCGCAAGAAGCGCCTCACCGCGCCGCTGGGCGACACGCCGCTCAACCACTTCGCGTCCAGCCTGCTCGCCAGCCTCGGCAGCGCCGTGGCCAGCACGCCGCTGGACGTCGTCCGGGTGAGTGACGTCATGTGCCAGTGCGACGCCGCAAGAAGCGCCTCACCGCGCCGCTGGGCGACACGCCGCTCAACCACTTCGCGTCCAGCCTGCTCGCCAGCCTCGGCAGCGCCGTGGCCAGCACGCCGCTGGACGTCGTCCGGGTGAGTGACGTCATGTGCCAGTGCGACGCCGCAAGAAGTTACGCGGAACACCACAATAACAGTAGGCATCCTGGTGGTGCGGAGAAGCAATGGCTTCTTTGCGGCTACGCGTCTTCTACAGCCTCTAGGTCCTGTTTAATATCATGCATGTGTCATCATTCTACCATCGTGGCTCGGTGGCTCATTTGGTAGTGACCTCTGCCCTCTGAGCCAAGGGTCGTGGGTTCGATTCCCGCACAATACAAACATTTGTGTTCATGAACATGTCTGTTTGTATTGGTCTAGGTGTTTTCTATGTATAATATGTATTTATTTGCAAAAAAAAATGTATCTAAGTAAGTTTATCAGTTGTCTAGTACCCATAGTACAAGCTTCGGCTTAGTTTGGGGCTAGATGGCGCTGTGTGGCCCAGCGTGGCATGTCTTGGGTTATTTATTTATTTATCGTACTATTCGATGCCGCGAAGTGTTCACCCGTAACTATCTAGAATCTTTCCCAATAGTCAAAGTCAAAATTGTCTTTATTTGTATAGGTTTTAAAAAAAAACACTTACAAATCGTCAAAGCTACCACCGGTTCGGAAAGCAGCATTCTACCGAGAAGACACCGGCAAGAAACTCGTGTAGTTGCTCTTTTCAACATAGTGTTTACAATATTATATTCACATTTATACTTTTAACTACGACCACGTCATACAGTCTAGGGCCTTCTGAAACCTTACATAATACTTGGCAGTTCTGGAATGAGTCGTTTGTAAGCCGCTTAGGTTAGGGTACTGTAGTTTAGACGTTCTATTAATTCGATGTGTGATTGATCGTCTGACTTAATAGATGATTGTGTATTGCAGACAAGACTGATGAACCAAAGAAATGTGAAGAATCACATACCGAAACCAAATGAGAGGATATACAAGGGAACGACGGATTGTTTCTTACAGGTATGTAACATTATATAGAATCTGTATTCTTGCAGTTTAGCTACTTGGTCAGCTTTTGGTAACCGAAAGTGCTATAGCTAAGCTAATAAGAGAGGTAGGGCATAGCGAATCTTCGCTCGTATTGAGCTGCCCGTCCGGGGAAGGACCTCCACCCTATAGAATACCGCAGCCAAATGACCTCCGGGTCGTGTTTCTGCCGGTGAGTAGGGACTCCGGAGCTCGTGGAGGGTTAGGGTTGGGCCGGCATGGCAGTGGCAACTGACCGTAGCTAGATATCACAGACCGATGATGGGCAGCAGCGTCACCGGAGCGAGAAGCTACGCCCTGCGATCGCCAACCCGTCTGCCCAGCGTGGCGATTATGGGTATATCCTCCAGATGTTTGCCCTCTCGACCTGTCAGATGTAACCGAAACCATAAAAGCCTTGAAGACCGGAAAAGCTTCTGGTGTGGATAACATATCTGTAGAGGAAATCCAAAACTTTGGACCAATAGCTGTGTCTTGGCTGCATCAGCTGTTCAATTGCTGTCTGGAGACGGCTAAAATACCTCGTGTCTGGAGGAAATCCAAAGTTATTGCCTTATTAAAGCCAGGTAAGCCAGGAAATGATCCTAGAAGCTTTAGACCCATCTCTCTTCTTTGCCACACTTACAAGTTGTTTGAGCGCTTGCTTCTGAATCGACTAACGCATCTAGTAGATCCAAAACTGATACCTGATCAGGCGGGATTCAGACCAGGAAAATCCTGTTGCAGTCAGATCCTAAGACTCACTCAGCACATCGAGGATGGTTTCGAGTCTAATAGAATCACTGGAGTGGCATTCGTCGACCTGTCTGCGGCGTATGATACAGTAAATATCAAGAGACTTCTCCAGAAAGTTGAGGATATAACAGAAGACCAGAACTTTGTCAAAGTTCTTAAAGAACTACTCCATAACCGCCGCTTTCAGGTACACCTCCAGTGCGACAAGAGTAGATGGCGAAACCAAAAAAACGGTCTACCTCAGGGAAGTGTACTCGCGCCTATACTGTTCAACATCTATACTAATGACTTGCCTCTTGCTCCTAATACCACCAGCTTTATTTATGCTGACGACCTTGCACTGGCCTCTCAGTCCAATTCCTTTGAAAAGGTTGAAAAATCCCTGACTTCGGCGTTGGAAGGGCTAAGTGACTATTATGCGGCGAACGCTCTGAAGCCAAACCCATCCAAGACACAGACCTGTGCCTTTCATCTGCGCAGCAGGGATGCCAACCGGACACTGAAAATCACCTGGGAGGGAGTCCCGGTTGAACACAGTTCCCAACCGAAGTACTTGGGAGTCACTTTGGACAGAACACTGACATTCAAAAGTAACTGCGATAATGTCAAAAAAAAAGTGGCTTCCCGTTACAACCTCCTTCAGCGACTCACAACCACAAACTGGGGAGCATCTCCGCATGTTCTGAGGACGACCGGCCTGGCACTTTGCTACTCCGCTGGCGAGTATGCATGTCCTGTGTGGAGCCGCTCTGCGCATGCTAAAAAGGTGGACACGGTACTAAATGAGACTTGCCGGATTATTACGGGTTGCTTAAAACCGACTCCGGTAGGCTCATTGTACTCACTTGCTGGTATCGCGCCACCAGCAGTGCGTAGGGAAGTGGCCAGCTCAATTGAAAAAGCTAAAAGCTGAACGCGACCCCCGACACCCTATGTATGCCTACCCGGTTGCTCCACAGAGGCTCAAAAGCCGACATAGCTTCCTGAGGAGTACTTGTGCCAATTCCGGTGATCCGTCCCAGAACAGAGTGTCGAAATGGGCTGCTCAATACCCCTCTTCTCTATATACTCCCTCGGAAAAGCTTCCTCCGGGAGAAAGCTTGACGTGGTCAACCTGGAAGGCTTTGAATAGACTTCGGGTTCAGGTTGGCCGCTGTAAGGACGCCTTATGCAAATGGGGGTATATAGACGCAAATAAAAATCGGTGCGAGTGCGGCGCGGTCCCACAGACCATGACTCATCTCTTGAACTGCCCTGCCTGCCCGGACAGTTGTACGCGAGAGGATCTTTTGCTTGCTACTGATAGCGCTGTCCGTGTGGCGAAGTTTTGGTCTCGGAAAGTGTGAATAAATTTTTTGCTATCGATACGACAAGAAGAAGAAGAAGAAGATGTTTGCCCTAAGTGGCGAACAACTGGTTAGGCCTATGTCCAGCAGTGGACTGCAATAGGCTGATGATGATGTTTTGTTTACGAGAGAGATAGTTTCGAACGTTGTTCCGAACACTTCTCTCTCAGCTCTGGTCATCGGCATAATGTGAACCGCGTGTTGTCTGGTCAGACGGTCCGCAGCGAGGGCGTCCTGGCGCTGTACAAGGGCTTCATCCCGACGTGGCTGCGCATGGGCCCGTGGAACATCATCTTCTTCCTGTCCTACGAGCAGCTCAAGCGGCTGTACTGAGCTGCCCCTGCCGACTGGCTGCTTAATGCAACTGTCTGGGTGAAACTGTCAGGTGAGTGTACCGAACAAGAAGAAGAATGAAGTGTTCCAAGAGAGGTAGGGCATAGCGAATCTTCGCTCGAATTGAGCCGCCCGTCCGGGGTAAGGACCTCCACCCTATAGAATACCGCAGTCAAATGACCTCCGGGTCCTGTTTTCTGCCGGTGAGTAGAGTTTCCGGAGCTCGTGGGGGGTTAGGGTAGGGCCGGCATGGCGGTGGCAACTGACAGGTGACTGACCAGTTACTTGCCAGTTGTCCCAGCGACTTGGGCTTCTCTTTGGCTTTCCATCAGGCGCGTAGGCGTAGGGAAGCCATTATGTCGAGCAACTATAAAAAAAAGAATTCAGTTATGTGACTTAGCAACAACTTTCTTATTTGTAAGTAGGGTACAGTGATATTCTATGGTGTTCTTTATCCCTCACCGCGCGTATCATTTCTTTTGGCGCGTGGTTGATTCGAATCGCCATATAAACACCAATCGATTCTGGATTCCATAGTACTTGAGAATGCATACTAATATTATAAACTAGCTGTGCTCGCGACTTCGTCCGCGTGGAATAGTAATTTTTTCCCCGTTTTTTTTTTACATTTTTCATTATTTCTTCGCCTTCCTCGATAAATGGTCTATTCAACACAAAAATAATTTTTCAATTCGGACCAGTAGTTCCCGAGATTAGCGCGTTCAAACAACATACAAACAAACAAACTCTTCAGCTTTATAATATTAGTCAAGATGGGAAAGTGTGCCTGTCTGCTTGTCTTTCTTTCACGGCAAAACGGAGCGAGGAATTGACGTGTTTTTTAAGTATAGATAGTTGAAGGGATGGAGGGTAACATAGGTTATTACATGAACCCGGGCGAAGCCGCGGGCACAGCTAGTAGAATATAAATGTATATTATCTATGCTTTGCAAAGCTTCCAACTCACACGGGATGTGGTTCAATTGATTTTCATTGTCATTTCAGATTTCACCGAAGTCTTCGCGCCAGTACTTCGTGGTAGAATAGCCTAGTCTTCGACACCAGGCTTCGCTCGGCTGTTAGGGAATGCACAAATGGCACAGTCAGTGTGTAATATTAAGGCGTAGGTTTTATGTGAAAGCTAGTCTTTACCGTTTTGAAACCGGTATATTGTTTTTTTTATTTACACTTTATGGTGATCGGTCACCTAGTCTCGAAGTGAGATTTCTTATTCTGAGTACCGGTTGGCTATGAATGGGGTCCCCAAGGCCGTCTTATAATATGCTGGGGGCTCTGGGACCCCTTGGGCTTAAAAGATTTTGGGGCTCTTTTAGGAAACAAATTTTGATAACATCTTTAACTGACTAAAAAGAAAGACTATGATGAAATGATTATCTTAAAATATTTTTTTTAACATTCTAAGAATAAATATGTGAGAGAATTTGTCAGTCCTTAGGTGTCCTCTCAGCAAGGGGCCCTCGGCCTCGCAGTGGTGTACCCTAGACTAGACGGCGTACATTAAAACACTAGCCGTCATACAGACTTTTGATTCCTAAATTGACCCAATCGGGTATTGAACCGAATCTTCCAATCTTATGTAATGTATTTTGATGGTTGTTTGGCATCCGTCTCCCTCCCATAAAAGTATATAATAATATCTCCCGATATATCACCCTCCACAAGTAAAGAAAACCAACTCAAATTAAGTTAAAACTTAGGTCTATAAATATCTAGCATTAAAATGTGTATTAGTGTAGCTAAAGATCTGTAGATATTCCCTCAAATTTTCAAAAGGAGACGTCCACATAGTGGACAATGTAATTATAACTATCTGTGGTTGTAATAAGGTTGAGATTCAAACAAATCGTTCCCAGCAGAAGTCATAGAAAACATATCAATTCGGAATCGGATGATCATCGTATAGCCTTTTTAGTCCCAAAGCGAATCTTTTAGGGTTAGATTAATAATATTAACTCTTCTTATCCCGTGGGTGGCGTAGAAAACGACTAAGGGAATATGTATCAGGAAACGGGCGGAACCGTTCATCTGGGTACAAATAAAACTATAGAACACCGCAGCCAAATGACCTCTGGGTCGTGTTTCTGCTGGTGAGTAGGGTTTCCGGAGCTCGTGGGGGTTAGGATTGGGCCGGCATGGCGGTGGCAACTGACAGGTAACTGACCAGCTACTTGCCCGTTGTGACAGCAACTTGGGCTTCTATTTCGCTTTCCATCAAGCGTAAGGAAGCCATTATGTCGAGCTACTATAAAAAAACCTACTGCGGTCACCAACCCTGCCTGCCCAGCGTGACTAAGGCAAATGGCGTCCCAGCTTAACGCTGCTGCCCGTTTCCTGATACTGCCTTAGTAGTCTTCTAAGACACAGGGATAAGATGGGGTGGTCCTATTCTGAATCCGGAAACACACAGACAAACATTGAGTTCCATATAAAGAACTAGCTACCGCCCCGGCTTCGCACGGGTTCAATACAATTTTTTCCCGCTAACTCCCGTTCCCGTGGGGATTTCGGGAATTCCTCTTAGTGCACCTATACGGTACCTAAGCAACGTCAATTCCAAATTTCAAGTGCCTACGTTTAGCCCTTTAGGCTGTGGGTTGATAAGTCAGTCAGTCAGTTTCTCCTTTTATATATTTAGATGTGAAATGATTCCAGTTGTTACGATCTGTTTCCGAGTTGGTATGTCCTTTGACCCTAAGAGACCCACAGATTTTCTATCGGCCGATTTTTTTTTATAATAGCTCGACATAATGGCTTCCCTACGCCTGATGGAAAGCGAAAGAGAAGCCCAAGTCGCTGTGACAACTGGCAAGCAACTGGTCAGTTACCTGTCAGTTGCCACCGCCATGCCGGCCCAACCCTGACCCCCCACGAGCTCCAGAAACCCTACTCACCAGCAGAAACACGACCCAGAGGTCATTTGGCTGCGGTATGCTATAGGGTAGGGTATGCGAAGATTCGCTATGCCCTACCTCTATTAAAAAAAGGCCGATAGTTTGGTCGGGTTCACAATCAGTATGAAGGCATATGCAAATCCGCATACTACAACGATTATCGGCTGATTATGAGCCTGACCAAACTGTCGGCCGATAGAAAGTCTGCGGTTTGCAGGGTCTCTATAGGGACAGTCACCTGCGTTGTAGATAAATTGTATATACTCCTACACTGAGTGTAAAGAGCTTATAATTAGTTGTAACAAACATAGTTCCTTTGCACTATTTATATTAAAATGTATATTTTTCTTGTAAGTAGTAAATGTGTTGGCAGCGTTTCTCTGCCAACTATACTTTGTCTTTTTAGCATTATAAATTATGTTAACAAAGAAGCAATGGTAATAAACCTTTTTCTACACAAATACAACAATCTATATCTATACTTATAATAAATCTGTAGAGAGGTCAATTCTGTACATAAAATATTTTTTCAAAATAACTATCAGGGGGTGATAAGTGATCGATACTGATACCAAAAATGCAATCAGTAAAATTTTTGTCTGTCTGTCTGTCTGTATGTTCGTTATAGAAAAAAAAACTACTGAACAGATTTTGACGAAACTTGGTACAATTATTCTTCATACTCCTGGGCAGGTTATAGGATACTTTTCATCACGCTACAATCAATAGGAGCGGAGCAGTGACGGGAAGTGTTGGGAAAACGCGAGAAATTTAAACCTGTACCTATGTTTGAACGCGCATTACGCGAAAACTACTGCATAGAATTGAATGCGGTTTTCACCAATATATTGCTAGAGGTCTAACTTAAAACTTAGGCACAAGGTATAGATGGGTATTATATGGAAGTCCGTTATTTTTGAAACCCGATATCCACGCGAGCGACGCCGCTGGCACAGCTAGTTTACAATAAACGAGTTATTTTGAGTCAAACCAAGTGTCAAGTAGAAATTTATAATTGGTTCGGTACAATGAATTTGTTGTATTGTCATCTAAACATGAATTGACTTGTTCATTTCAGTGATTAATATGACAGTTCCCGGTTAATGGCAACCGAACCTCACAGTTTTATTCTTTCCAATGTTGAACGAATATTTGACAAAAATAACTAAATCGGGTGTTATATCTCTTTTGTACTTTCCTTGGACATTTGGGACTCTTCTCTAAGTTGTATCAATCACAGTAGCACTTGTATTAGTTGTAATTTTATCGACTGAGATTAAAAATTCGACTTAACTTATTTTTTGCTGAAATGGATTCTATTACGAGTAAAGATACCTTATACACAGAATAGGACACTCAATTAAGAAATCTTCCTGTCTATATATAAGAGAGGTAGTGCATAGCGAATCTTCGCTCGAATTGAGCTGCCCGTCCGGGGAAGGACCTCCACCCTATAGAATACCGCAGCCAAATGACCTCCGGGTCGTGTTTCTGCTGGTGAGTAGGGTCTCCGGAGCTCGTGGGGGGTTAGGGTTGGGCCGGCATGGCAGTGGCAACTGACAGGTAACTAACCAGCTACTTGCCAGTTGTCACAGCGACTTGGGCTTCTCTTTAGCTTTCCATCAGGCGTAGGGAAGCCATTATGTCGAGCTACTATAAAAAAAAAAAAAAAAGAAAATATGGTTATGTACGATCACGCCTGAAAAACACTTTGCTGTGGTGTTAGCGCATTTTTTTTATATAATTTTGTATGTGATAATGTTCCAGTCATTAAATGAATTCACTAGATGTGAGTTATTGTTAGAGGTCGCCAAACTATCTTGTTTCCTTCGTAGTCTGCTCAAAATTTTTACAAACTGTATTTGTATTTAAATGTGAATGCGGGTTGATCCATTTATGTGTATTTTAGGAAATTCTTCCAGTTTCCTTCCATTGTAATGTAAAGAGATTTGTAATATTTTTGAAAATGTTAAATTTGATGCGGTTTTTGTAAAAAAGTAAGGAAGTCGCCAAAAAGAAATGGCAATTAGAAGTTAGTTTTAGTTAGATTCGCTATGCCCTACCTCTATTAAAAAAAGGCCGATAGTTTGGTCGGGTTCACAATCAGTATGAAGGCATATGCAAATCCGCATACTACAACGATTATCGGCTGATTATGAGCCTGACCAAACTGTCGGCCGATAGAAAGTCTGCGGTTTGCAGGGTCTCTATAGGGACAGTCACCTGCGTTGTAGATAAATTGTATATACTCCTACACTGAGTGTAAAGAGCTTATAATTAGTTGTAACAAACATAGTTCCTTTGCACTATTTATATTAAAATGTATATTTTTCTTGTAAGTAGTAAATGTGTTGGCAGCGTTTCTCTGCCAACTATAAAACAAAAAAAGAGTATAAAGGAGTTTGCTCTGGCAACACTACGGAGTAACAGCTGATTTGAACTGTCCCGGTTTTAATTTTAGATTTTTAATGTTTAATTCGTAAAAAGGCTAAATAATTTTTCACTGAATAATAAGTTACTTCTAATTTATGTGTGTGCATAATATTTTACAACAATAATCTGAGTAAAATAGTGTTAGTGCGTAAAATCAAATGTGAATGACAGTTCTACTTTGAATTGAAATTACGTTGTGATTCATTGTTTATCTCTCCAAATAAGGTAAAATTAACTATTTCTTCCATTGTTTAGTGTGATTTATTGTTACAATCGTAAATTCTATTGAATTGGACGCGTTGAGGTGACATTTATAACCTCGTAAATTGTGTAAACAACTTCTTGGACCTACCTACATAGTACTTTTGCGTGAATTAATTTTATATTAATCACTAATTAACCATAATGATGACTCGTAGCAAGGCCTTAGCTCGCCAGGGAGGGTCTGGACTCGCCGCAGCTCGCTTGGCAGAGTCTAGACTTGACCTAGCTTTGAAGGAACTGAAGGCCTCTAGGGAGGAAGTTACACAATTAGTTAGGGAGAGAGAAGACAATGAGAGGGAACTGCTGGATGTACTGGAAAAAAGCCGTAGGTTAAAAAAGGATTTGGCAGAGTTACATACTCAGCATATTTCTGTTACCGAGGAACGGGACAAACTTCAATTAATTGTAGATGGGTTTGGGGAGTGTAGCGAGGAGTATGTGCAAAACCTGAGACGGGTGACATTGCTGGAGCATGAGCTGCAAGAGGCACACCACCACATTACCCACCTAGAAACGGAAAAAACAAGACTTTACTGCGTCTCAAACTCATGCATTATTTGATGAGTTAATCGGTAGTGTTCCCAGCCTTGTTCCTGATGCAGATAACAGGAATCGCACTGTAACGATTGACTTGACCAATGATGACACCCTTCCTTGTAGTCATACAGTGCGGACTGTTAAATGCAGCAGGAACAAATTAAAAAAATATATCAAAATTAATAGGTATATTAACAAAACTCAAAAATTAATAAAAAAACAAAATGTTACATATGATAGGCTTAAATGTATTAAAGAAAGACAGCGACTAGGTGATGAATTGGACTTATATACGTTGGCCTTGGACAACAACATAACCACCTATAAAAACAATATCCAACAATTAGAATTAAAAATTCATAATTTAACGGAATCCTTAGAAACCATGACCAGAAGGTACATGTGTTCTAAGAAGGAGAATGAGGAACACGTATTGGTCTTGAAAAACCTTTTAGACACTTCATTGCCCTGTATTAGTAATAATAATTGCAGTAATAGTAGTAATTTGGACCATTCTCGGACAGTGTGTGATTCATCATTCTCAATTTGTAATAACTTGACGGCTTTGCCCAGTGCAAATAAACTCAGCGGTTCCTTCCCTCGGTCACAAAATATATGTGAAAGTGACTATATTATGTTTAGTGATGAACTTGGTATAAACATGGGCCATTTATTTCAGAACCATACGGGACTTCAAATTTCAAATCACTGTTACCCCAATAGGTCACTTAGAGATATTATGAAACTTATTTGTAAATATAGTTTCAAAGAGAATAGTACCTTAATTATATTGGTAGCAAATAGGGGAAATGTAAATAAAGCTGAATTTAATAACTATTTTGAAAGTTTAAATTCTATATTAAACTTAAATAAAATTGTTTTGTTTACAGTTCCTTATAGTGACAGCTTGTCACATTTGGAAAACAATGCAAGGTACAAAATAAATTTGACAATGAGTACATTGACATATAATAATAATAAATTCCAATTAATTGACATCAATAATAATGTGACATATAATTTAACAAAACATTTATACTGGACAAAAGATAGATTCTATCTTTCGAATTATTTTAAAAAACAAATAGCGATTTCGCTAGCTTTTTATATTAAATACTCAGCCAAGAACTTGGCTACCCGACCTGCTTTTATTGAGCAGTCTATTGACATTACTGATAAATGCTTGGAGTCTATTCCATGCAATTTAAATTATACCATAGGACAATAGAGAATAACTCTAGCGAATTAAATGTAATGACAAAGGAAAAGTCTAATCAGTTAAACATTGTTCACCAAAATATACAGGGCTTTTCTGGCAAAGAACTTGAATTGGAATTATTTTTAAAGGACAAAAATATCCATGTATTGTGTCTAACCGAACATTGGTTACGTCAATCAGAATTGATAATTAGTATTGATAACTACATGGTCATTAGTTCGTTCACTAGGGAAAAAGCTATTAGAGGAGGATCACTTATATTATTAGATCAAAATTTATTGAAATGCAAAGATCGTAAAGATATATCATCACACTCTATTGAGCGAACCATTGAAATATCATGTGCAGAGCTTGAGCGGTACATTATAGTCTGTGTATATAGACCTCCATCTGGAAATTACCAGTTATTTGAATCAACAATGGAAGATGTTCTAAAGAAAGTATGTAAATGTAACAAAAAAGTAGTAGTATGTGGTGATTTTAATATAAACATTTTAGATAATTGCCAAATCTCGGTCAGGTTCATAAATTTATTTACATCTTTTAATCTCAATCATCTATTTGCTGAACCGACGCGAGTGACTGCCACATCAGCTACTTGTTTAGACAATATTTTCTGTAATTGTGAAGTCATTACAAAAACTATAATAAATTTTATAAATTCTGACCATACTGGACAGATGGCAGTGTTTGAGCGCCAGAATGTTGGTACTAAATATAGTTATGTTTATAGACCTATAACTGCAAATCGAATAGAAAAATTTCAATCAAATATAAATCATAAGATTTCTATAATGCCTTTCATAGACAGTCATATTGATAAATTATATGAAAAGTTATTTGTCACCATTAAAAAGGAATTTAATAGTGTGTTCACTAAGAAAGAAATTATTGTAGACAATCCTAAAACAAAATTTAGTGATTGGGCTACCAAAGGTATTTATACAAGCAGAAGAAAGTTATTTGATCTATATGAATCCAAGGCTCATTCCAAGGATGACAGATTCATAGAATATGTTAGAAATTACTCAAAATTATTTAAAAAGGTTTGTGCTATAGCCAAAAGAAATTATTTGAAAGAAAAAATTAGAAATTCCAATAATAAAGTTAAAGCCACTTGGAAAATAATTAATAAAGAGACTTGTAAAATAAAATCACATAATAACAAGATCTCTCTTAAAGTAGGTAGTAATCACCTTAGAACTGATGCAGAAGTAGCAAATGAATTTGAAAACTACTTCTCTAATATACCTATATCAGTTACAAGTAAAGTTAAGTCATGTGTACATCTGGCTCAGTCTTTCCTTAAGGACAAAGTAAATACATGCCAAATCTCATTTAAATTTTCTCATATAGATTTCATCACTATATTAGAGACCTTTAAAGAATTAAATTTAAAAAAGACTGAAGACTTATGGGGAATCTCAGTTGTGGTTTTAAAAACAATTATACCCACTATCGCCCCACATTTGGCTATAATATTTAACGAGTGCGTAAATTTAGGCCAGTTTCCAAATTTAATGAAGTGTAGCAAAATTGTTCCATTATTTAAATCGGGACAAAAAAGTGACCCTTCAAATTTTCGACCTATTTCTATATTGCCAGCACTTAGCAAAATCTTTGAGAAAATAATTTTTAACCAGCTTGTATCTCACTTTAAGGAAAATAAATTGTTGCATGAAAAACAATTTGGCTTCACTAGAGGTAAGTCCACTACCGATGCAGGAGTGGCTCTCATGAAACATATCTTTGACGCATGGGAAAGAAAGCAGGATGCCATAGGTATTTTCTGCGATTTGTCAAAAGCATTCGATTGTGTTGAACATACTACTTTACTTATGAAATTACAGCATTATGGTGTCTCAGATGTTGCGCTAAATTTGTTGCAGTCTTACCTTACAGACAGAATACAGAAGGTTGTAGTAAATGGAGTTGAGTCTCCAGGCGCCCTTCTACGTATGGGGGTGCCCCAAGGCTCAATATTAGGACCCTTACTTTTTTTAATATATATTAATGACCTTCCATATTTTGTTGAAGGTTTATGCGAAACAGTGCTGTTTGCTGACGATACTTCTTTGATTTTCAAAGTTGACAGACACAAGGAGGTTTCCGTCGAAGTGAATAGTGCTCTTTCCCAAGTTCTGCTTTGGTTTGATACGAATAATCTTTTGTTAAATTCTAATAAAACCAAATGCGTTAAATTCACAATGCCAAATGTGAGGCAAAGTAATACTAATATAGTTATAAATAATGAACAAATTGAATGTGTCAACTCGACCACTTTTCTGGGTGTAACGTTAGATTATAAATTACAGTGGGCTCCTCATATAACCGCCTTGGCTGGAAGACTCAGTTCGGCTGCATATGCTGTTAAAAAAATTAGGAACCTAACAGACATTGAAACAGCAAGACTTGTTTATTTTAGTTATTTCCATAGTATCATGGCGTATGGTCTGCTTCTGTGGGGATCAGCTGCTGATATCCAAACCATTTTTGTGTTGCAGAAGAGGGCCATTCGTTTCTTGTATGGACTTAACTCGCGTGCTTCACTTAGAGAATTATTTAAAGAAATTAATGTTTTGACTGTAGTATCACAATACATATTTGACTGTATTGTGCACGTACGAAAGAATATTCATCTTTACAAAAGAAATGCTGATTGCCATAAATTTAACACGAGAAACAAGAACAAACTTGCTGTTCCAAATCTCAGGCTGCATAAGACTGGCAATTCGTTTGCTGGGCTAAGTGTAAAATTCTTTAACAAAGTACCACAGAATATTGTTGAATTACCAATACATAGGTTTAAGTCTCATATTAAGTCATGTCTTATGAAAAAAGGATATTATAAAATACAAGACTTCCTAGACGATAATATTACATGGACATAATGAGCTGCTCGCCTGTACTTAACAAATATTGTATTAATGTATGACATCAACAGTATAATGATTATGTATATTTTTGAAAAAAGCCAAAATTGATGAGTTTCTTGCGGCACTTCTTCTCATCAGGCCTCATCCTTATCACGTCGAAGTGCTAGTAGGGAAAAAAAGTTTGACGTGCAAAAGAATTTACTTGTAAATCTACTTGCAGAAATAAATTATTTTATTTTATTTTATTTTATTTTATACTTTGTCTTTTTAGCATTATAAATTATGTTAACAAAGAAGCAATGGTAATAAACCTTTTTCTACACAAATACAACAATCTATATCTATACTTATAATAAATCTGTAGAGAGGTCAATTCTGTACATAAAATATTTTTTCAAAATAACTATCAGGGGGTGATAAGTGATCGATACTGATACCAAAAATGCAATCAGTAAAATTTTTGTCTGTCTGTCTGTCTGTATGTTCGTTATAGAAAAAAAAACTACTGAACAGATTTTGACGAAACTTGGTACAATTATTCTTCATACTCCTGGGCAGGTTATAGGATACTTTTCATCACGCTACAATCAATAGGAGCGGAGCAGTGACGGGAAGTGTTGGGAAAACGCGAGAAATTTAAACCTGTACCTATGTTTGAACGCGCATTACGCGAAAACTACTGCATAGAATTGAATGCGGTTTTCACCAATATATTGCTAGAGGTCTAACTTAAAACTTAGGCACAAGGTATAGATGGGTATTATATGGAAGTCCGTTATTTTTGAAACCCGATATCCACGCGAGCGACGCCGCTGGCACAGCTAGTTTACAATAAACGAGTTATTTTGAGTCAAACCAAGTGTCAAGTAGAAATTTATAATTGGTTCGGTACAATGAATTTGTTGTATTGTCATCTAAACATGAATTGACTTGTTCATTTCAGTGATTAATATGACAGTTCCCGGTTAATGGCAACCGAACCTCACAGTTTTATTCTTTCCAATGTTGAACGAATATTTGACAAAAATAACTAAATCGGGTGTTATATCTCTTTTGTACTTTCCTTGGACATTTGGGACTCTTCTCTAAGTTGTATCAATCACAGTAGCACTTGTATTAGTTGTAATTTTATCGACTGAGATTAAAAATTCGACTTAACTTATTTTTTGCTGAAATGGATTCTATTACGAGTAAAGATACCTTATACACAGAATAGGACACTCAATTAACAAATCTTCCTGTCTATATATAAGAGAGGTAGTGCATAGCGAATCTTCGCTCGAATTGAGCTGCCCGTCCGGGGAAGGACCTCCACCCTATAGAATACCGCAGCCAAATGACCTCCGGGTCGTGTTTCTGCTGGTGAGTAGGGTCTCCGGAGCTCGTGGGGGGTTAGGGTTGGGCCGGCATGGCAGTGGCAACTGACAGGTAACTAACCAGCTACTTGCCAGTTGTCACAGCGACTTGGGCTTCTCTTTAGCTTTCCATCAGGCGTAGGGAAGCCATTATGTCGAGCTACTATAAAAAAAAAAAAAAAAGAAAATATGGTTATGTACGATCACGCCTGAAAAACACTTTGCTGTGGTGTTAGCGCATTTTTTTTATATAATTTTGTATGTGATAATGTTCCAGTCATTAAATGAATTCACTAGATGTGAGTTATTGTTAGAGGTCGCCAAACTATCTTGTTTCCTTCGTAGTCTGCTCAAAATTTTTACAAACTGTATTTGTATTTAAATGTGAATGCGGGTTGATCCATTTATGTGTATTTTAGGAAATTCTTCCAGTTTCCTTCCATTGTAATGTAAAGAGATTTGTAATATTTTTGAAAATGTTAAATTTGATGCGGTTTTTGTAAAAAAGTAAGGAAGTCGCCAAAAAGAAATGGCAATTAGAAGTTAGTTTTATTTAAAGTGATCAAGGAAAGAAAGAAAAAAGTTTTATTGGTGGGAAACGGGAGAAATTTTTATCTGTATGTTTGAACGCGCATCACGCAAAAACTACTGCATGGAATTGAATGCCGTTTTCACCAATGTATTGCTAGAGGCCTAACTTAAAATGTAGGTACCATTTTATAGAAGTCCGTTATTTTTTAAATATGATATTCACGCGTGCGACGCCGCCGGCACAGCTAGTGTACTATAAACAGTGAAAACCCTAGTTGCCTGGCAAACGAGATATCTGTAAATATTACGTTTTTTATCGACACCTCAGATTTTCCTTGATGTAAGTAAGCTTGGTTGTAGGTTAAGTAGACAATTTATGTGAATACCTTCAAAGGAGCCGCTTTACTATTTATTGTATTTATGTACAATACCTGTACCTATGTTGTTCGTTGTTGTTGAATGTCGAGTATTTTGTAAACACTTTATATAATGTAACTATTTTCACTGTTGACTTGATATTTCGATGTGTTTTCTCTTTAAAATGTGTGTTAGTATAATATTTTTATAGTTTATATAGAACAGGGATGGTCAGCTTGGTCAGACTAAAGATATTTAATGACGAAATTCTCCGACAATTATGTACAGTCAAAAGCAATAGTATGTTTATGTGTCAGAACGTTACCGTTGTCACAATATTAAATGACATGTCAAACAGTTGATTTAAAACTATGCACAGAGATATATTTAAGTACTAATAGGCGGTCTGATCGCTTTGAGCGATCTCTGCCAGACAATCTTTGGGTAAAGAATAACCAAAAGAAAGGGTAAGGTAAAGTTATAACATAAAGCGAGAAAAAAAAATTTGGTCAATGTGACAAAGTTCTAATTGCCTTTGACTGCAATTTTCTTGGAATTTAAAATGAAACATTACTGAAATGAATACATAGTTGAAAACCAATTATGCTGTTTAGATGTAATGTAGATGGTTGCTTTTGAAGCATTAGTATTTTGATGTTAAATTTAAATACCTGATTTGGTCCCGAGGACACTTACTTTGGTATAATCGGCGTCAGAAAGCAATGTACAGTGTAAAGAAATAATATTTCGACTCTTTAGAACCGTGTCGCAATAATAGATTATTTGTCTTTAGTATAACAAGAAGCGGGAAAAATTTATAGGTCCAGTGTGAAAGTTTTAAATTGTATACTTATCATTGCTTTCTAACTGTACTTGCGTACTGTATTTACTAGAAATTTTTCTGTATGTAAATTTATTGCATTTATTTATACATGAAATTATTGCGTCGACTGTATTGTTGCTTCCGACTTTTTTTATTTACGGACATGTAAGTAGGTACAAAGAATTAGCCAAATTATTAATCGAATAAACGATATACACGTATAATTTTGTTTAATTTATTCATGGTACACGGACGGACTGGTGGCGGTATAACCATAAGAATAGGGAATATGCATGTTCTTAGTTTCAGGTATTTACTAATTTATCGTAAAAAAGATCAAAATCTACTACGAACAGTGAAAACAAAATCAAAATTGGTTGAAAAATGGGCGAGATACAGTCGTTGAAAGCAAATATATCCGTCTCTCTCTCGCGAAACAGATTTTTCTATGGAGTTAGTACGGCGCTCACGGTACGTGACGTCATCCGCCGTGTCGGATCTCTCTGTCTAAGCAATAACTTTAACGCTTTTTATCTCGCTTTATTAAGCGAAAGAAAGAAAGAAGAATTCTTCGATATTTATGTATCTGGAAGATAAAAGATCTCAATAAATCCATAAAAAAGTCGTGCATATTCCCTATTGAAGGTGTAGCTGAATACCACAAGCGGGATGACTGGCAGCAGGCGGTCACAGGAGCGAGGAGCTATGCCCTGCGAAACCCAAGCCCATCCTGTCCAGCGTGGCGAATATGGTCAAAGCACCTAGATGTTTTAACCTAAGTGGCGAACATCATCATCATCAGCCCTATACGTCCACTTTGGACATAGGCCTCTCCAGTAGTTCGCCACTTAGGGCAAACATCCTGGAGGATATACCTATAATAATCGGCCACGCTGGGCAGGCGGGTTTGGCGATCGCAGGGCGTAGCTTCTCGCGTCGTAATGCTGCTCGCCGTCACCCGGTTTGTACGTAGTAGATACTTAATACTTCCATGGTTTTTTCAAACCGTTCGAAACTCTTTTGTTCATCATTTATGGTCAGATGACCATAAAGTCAAGGACGAGCAGAACTCACGAGAAAAGTTGATGATACCCGCTTGTCAATGTTCATATTCGACTTTGTCACAAGTCGTCAGTCCAACTTTTACGAAAAGAAAATGAGACTTTTTTTACATATAGCTTCACTACAATGAAAAACCTGACCTGACATGGAATCGAATACGTGGAGTGAGAGCCGGGAGCGAGACTTGTGTTGTGTGCAAGGGAAGGGCCGACCCTCGCCGATCCTGAAGGACGGGTCCCAGAGGGTGTACGAGGGAGAGGATGGACCTCATCGAGAGGATCGGAGGGGCGAAGAAGGTTACAGTTTAAGTCTTAGGGGTAGGCTCAGACGACGGGACTATCCTGACGCACTTTTTTGCAATTATGTGCAGTACGCACTATTTGGCTAAGTGGTAGGCAGAGGGTGCCCCTAGTTGCAGTTGAGCAGAGTGGTTCTGCTAGGTAGTAGTCGACAACGATGCCCCCTCCCCTCTTTCGGAGCCACTTCAGTAAAACACACGAAAGAGTACCAACGGCTCTTTTCAGTAGCCTCCCAACAGTGAGAACACACGAAGAGCTGAAATAGTTCTTTTCACGAACTGTGTGCTTCTTATTTCATAAAACCACGTACACGTAAGAGTAGCCTACTCACACGATGCGCAAAAATCTGTCGCGGATAGTTTCACAGACACAACGACACACACGACGCACATCTTCGATATATCTGTCGGCAGACCTAGACGCTCTTTTTAATGTCTCAGACGCAGACTCTATACGCCCAAAAAGGTTTGTGCCGACTTGCGCATGCATCATTAAACAGCAATAATTACGGGGGCTACTGATACCAAATGGTTCAGCGTATGATGAACGCTGCCTTAGATATAGTGGTTGCGGTTCGAACCCCGGTGCAGTATAAACATTAGCGTGGACATGTCTGTTTATTGTGTGTATTTATACACAAAAAAGTAGTATTTATGTAAATTTAAGTATCAGTTACTCAGGGTAGTACAAAAAACTTCGGCTTAGTTATAAGTCTAGATGGCGCTGTGTGGCCCTGCGTGGCAAGTCTTGAATTACTTTATTTACTAACTGATTTTCACTTTAAACGAAAGTTTGTACTGAAACCAATTTGCAATGCGATCAATTTATCGAGAGTATAGCGAGTAATTACGAGTTGCTGAGCGTAGTTTAAATTCGGCGCGAGGGCTCCGCGGGTGCGCAGTGAAGTTCACGGGGTGCGATCCGTCATCACGTCTAGCGAAGGAGAAGGTAGGGGCATAGCGAATCTTCGCTCGAATTGAGCTTGCCCGTCGGGGAAGGACCTCCACCCTATAAAATACCGCAGCCAAATGGACCTTCGGGTAGTGTTTCAGCTGGAGAGTAGGGTTGTCCGGAGCTCGTGGGGGGTTAGGGTTGGGCCGGCATGGGCAGAGGCAAACTGACAGGTAACTGTCCAGTTACTTGCCAGATTGTCACAGCGACCTTGGGCTTCTCTTTCGCTTTCCATCAGGCGTAGTGAAAGCCATTATGTAGAGCCAAGATAATAAAAAAGTCTACTCCTCCCCTTCTTCAGACGTACTTTAGTTCACTCATTTTGTTGCCGTGTTCGTGAGTGACATAACCCAAGTAGTATTCGGAGTTCTGTATAAGTTGTCTAGTAGTTCACATGGACCTACTCCCAAGCTGTGTATGTTAGCAGTATAAAATATAAAACCAGTTGGGCACAATTAGAAGCCCTTACGTTCACTATGGCTGTACATGAGCAGTAGGTATCCTTAATAGCATGGGATGTAAGGGGGA
>CM062080.1:138476-209686 GCA_031163375.1 Conogethes punctiferalis
GTGACAAAATATGACACAATGTACGTACACCAACTAATGTAAGTATGATGCACACCAATCAACAGGTTTCGAACTAAGTGGAACTAAGAGTGGTACTTTGTATTATGAGGTACCAGATAATGATAATTTGACAGCCTCTGTGGTGCAATGGTTGAAAGAGACTATAATTAGTCTCCTTCAACCATTCCTTATGGTAATGTACTTTTCATAGCTCTGAGTTTTCTGGGAGACGCCCCCAGTCACCCGATCATTTAAGACCAATCTAGTTTTTTTTTTTATGTATTTAATCAATTTTCAAAATACTGGCTTACAATTTCGCAACATGGCAGTATGTGTTTATTGTGCATGTTAAAAGTTAATACTAATATTTGATTTCAATAAGTTTAAATATCAAAATGGAAATAAAATAATAATAAATACAATTCCAAATAACTATATTTAGAATGTCAATAATTATAGGTATTATAGGTATGATAACTCTAAAGTATGAGTCTTCTTCTTCTTCTTTTCGGGTCAATGATAATCCCTTTTAAAATTTAAATCACACAGATCCCGACCAGAACTTAGCCACTGAAACACCGCTATCAGTCGCTTGGTAGAGATCCTCCAAAGTGCAGGTGGTGGGGCACAATGGACAGGTGATCATATGCGACATTGTATGAGAGGTCGCGCCACAGTCGCAGCCACTTTGCGCCCCGTCGTTGAAACCCCATTTGGCCATATCTGCCTACATCGGCCAACCCCGGACCGGAGCCGGTTCAGAGACTTCCAAATCGGCCAAGGTTCCCTGTGTCCTGGTGGCAAGTGTTCAGCAGATGCAACATAATTGGGAGGCGGTGGCATTTTAGCTGACCAAAGACCGATCCGCGCATGTGTGGGTTGCACTGCAATGGCGTCAGTACACCTAAGAAAGCTCTTGCGGCTCTTCAACCTGGCCCTCGGCAGTTGGTAGCCATAAAGGGGGTGCCTCTCGTCGGTCGGTAAAGTATGAGTAATAGTTTATATTGAATAGCTTTCCTTATTATTCATTTGGAAATCATTGATAGATATGGATAACTTCTGAGTGCTTCAGAAGTATAGTTTGACTATAAAGACTAGCTTTTTAATTTTGAATCCACAATTTGGCTTCCATCCAGTAGGTATAGATCCCATATAAACCATATTTGCAACTCTCAGACCAGTGTGACCCGCAACAAAATGCCATAACAGATAAGATATCTTATGTTATTATATCATCTATAGCCCTATTGTATTGGGGTAAAGGGCAACTTTTATCTTGAGAGGTTATCATTATTGAACATACACTGATTATTTTGATAAGGATTATTCGGAATCACCTTTCAATTTACTGTAAAATGTACTATGACTGTGTAACTATCTTCTATATCATCATCATCATCATCAGCCTCATCAGTCCTCTATATCTCCAGTAGTAATTTTTATTCCACACAAGTACATGGTGTACTGATCCATACATACACTGCTCCATATTTTTAAACTTTCAGAATATAAACAATACTCTTTGTATTTATAATGAGATTCATAAAGAAGCGTAGCGTGCCTTGGCGGGGCCCCATATAAAATAATGTTTGGGGGCCCTTGGGAAGGGAAAAGAATTGTCACAAAATTTTTGTTTACGCACTTTGGTGGCCTCCATGACCTGGGGGCCCCATATAATTGATACGGCAGATACTGCAGTAGCTACGCCCCTGGATTCATAACACAAATTTAATTGTCATCCCTTGATAAAAATCCAAGTGGCCTAGGGATTGCCAGGGGAGCCATAGAGAGTTGCCAAGTTGCCCCATATAAAGACAAGCCAATAAGGGAAATTTTAGGTAAATTATAGGAAATAGAGGACTTGCTTTGATTTTATGATCACATAACTGCAAAATTTATCTATTTGATTCAAATCTATTCCTTAAATCCATGTTGCTAGAATTGAAAATAGAAAATTCAATTAATGACTCACCCACAGTACAATGCCTTAACACCTTCCTGCCGCGACGTCTTCACGAAGCAGTCCACCATGCCCGTGTAGCGCAGTTCCACATGGCGGGGGTCAATCGTCTGGCCCTGGATCTGGAGACGGGTCTTGGTGGTATCAATGGGGAATGTTCCTGAAATAGTTTATTTTAATAACTATTGGCTCTTCTTGGAAAACATGTTTTGAGCTAATAATAAGAACCTATTATAAATAACATTTTATACCATAAGTACAGTATATCTTCATTCCTAAAAATTTTTTTGATTCAGCAGACACAGATAATTACTACATACTTATTAAATATTAAATAATTATTATATGAGTGGAAAAGATTGTAAACATATACCTAGAATATTGAAAGTCTGGTCAGAGTGTAGTCTTTATTAACCAACTAACCTGTTGGTACGACCAAATATAAAAATAGAGAACTACTTTATTATTTTCTTTAACAAAATAGAACAGAATAAAATTTGAGGTTATAATATTTAACACAAGAAATTTCATAGTGTTTAGATTTTGCTTACCAAATTCTGCAACGATCGACGCCAGGCCGCCGTAAATAAACGGTCTCCAATCCCTATCTCCCATCACATACGAACTGAGCTTCCCGAGACCAAATCCACCAATATCAAAAGTACAACCGGCAAGGAGGTTGTTTGATAATATAACAAAAGCAAATTAACTTCACATGCACAGAAATAGAACGTTATAAGTTAGTAACCTAAACCAAACTGAAGAGAATAAACGAATTATCGTAATTTTAATACGAGAAATAGTATGACATCTTCCCTTCAATCGACTTTCAGTAGAACCACTTGATTTGACACTTGCCCGAGTGCGTTCCATTTCCATACAAGAGACATAAACCACAGCTTATAAATAGTAGCATTCATGCATGCATTCATGTCAATTAGATTTTATCATGGAAGTATTAAGTACTACCATGGATTTTATTGACTGTAGTGAACCGTAGAGGCTGAGTGGGAACAACGGATGCGGGGCAAGCAAACTCATCAGTGGGAAACAATCAGTCTGCTCGGGCCTTTGTGGCCGTATTCGGAACTAATCAAAATGTCACTTTTACACTGTCAGTTCTGTGACTGTCAAGATAGGCACTTGTCATGTCAGTCTGTCATCAGTGTCATCAATGAAAATAATTTGGTTTTGGATTAAAGTTGTAATACCCCATTTACACTCTCGCCTCGCGATTCGCCTCCTACCTCGCCTCGTGACTCGCGCCACGCCCCCCGAAACGAGCTTGGTGTTTACACTCTCGTCACGAGTTCAGTTGTCTTTGAGCTCGCGACAATGGAGGACGTCGAAATGTTAGCGGCAACAAGTCATGGTTTATTGAACTACACACATTAAATACAAATAAAAAAGTAAAATGTCTTATGTTTTAAATCAATTAAAGGTCTATTCATTTCATTTGTAATGACAACCTCTTCCACGCATCGTTTACTTTTTGGTTCATTTTATGGTATTTATTTTTGGGTTCCACAGAATAGGCTATTATGGCTAAAAATTGTAATTAGTCCGTCTTTTAGCTTATTCAAAAATAAAAGACACGTATTTTTTTATTTGTAAATTAGACTAAAACTTACAAAGTTATAGCCCGTTGAAATTACGCGTGACGTCACTCGGTGAGCCATTTTTACGGGAGCGAGTTACGTCAAAGACTCCCACTCCTAACTTTTGATGCCTTGTATCTTTGGTATTGTTTATTTAATTGAAAAAAGGAAAAATACGTGTCTTTTATTTATGAATAAGCTAAAAGACGGACAAATTAAAAATTTTTAGCCATAATAGCCTATTGGTTCCCTTTGAAATGCTCCAATAAATCTAAATGTTTCCTCATAAGACTAATCCATTTTAACGACCTGCGCGGCACAACGCTGAACCAGCCTATACAATCTTAGTACAAATTGTATGGCAATCACATAAATACAGCTGACCAAATTTAATTGTACACAAATATTTAGATGCACACATTAGAACTTAGATCATTTCAATTTACCTGGTTATACCATGTTAGTTCCATATTTGAATTCTAGGTGGAGTTTATATTCATTGATTAAAGTTAGTATCTATTTTCTATACAATAGTAAGGATTAAATTGCCTTTCAAATTCAGTAGCATAATTTAGTTGCGACGTTTCGACAATATTGTACAGTTTGTGTAGTTTTTTTTTTATTACGGTCCTTTTATTTAAATTAAAAAACCAGATGAACGCTAGTTATATTTCACTTTAATTTCATGTATTCCTTATATAATATATTACTACACTTAATTTATTAAATATTGGATTAAATAACGTATTGTTCTCCATTTTCAGAATTTACTGATTTTAAACTGTAAACTATGGATTCAAATTTCTGGCAACACAGCTTAAAATGGCGTGTTTTAAAATTTTCCTTTTAGTCAATATTAATTTATCAAGTTTTCAAAAGTTTGTGCTTTTAATAGAACTTGAAACTCATAGCATTTTTTAAAACGGTCGTACAAGAAGCAGATTATAATGTGATTGCTAAAGTTTGTGACCAAGGGTCTAAAATCCGCAAGAAAACTGTAATTGCAAGAAACCCGCGGAAAGTTTAATCTACATTCGAAAGAAAATGTGATTTTAAGAACTTATATGATTATGAAACCAATATTTTAATTTTATAGTGATGTGTGGTGTGTAAAAATGTGAAAGTTAATAAAAGTTTCTAAGTTTTTACACTTATCTTTTATTTTTCAAATGTTGAATGATTTGCCAATCTTAGTTTGTGTTTATTTGCCTAAGTTAACAAATGATTCAGAAAAATATGCCTGCGGTTGGCAATTCATCATTCATTCCTTAATGAAATAATACTTATAATTAATTACAAGACCAGAGTATGCTGTAGTTATATCGCTGTATTGTGATTATGTATATTGACGAAAAGTTGCCGTAAGTTACCGTCGAGTGGCGCTGTATTTGTTACCTCTTTTGACAGCCAAGATTGGTCTCTATTTCAGTATATTACAAAGTACTCTGTGCGCTGAACCGCGAATGAAGCGAGAGCGCGAGTGTAAACACCCCGCTCGCGTTCGTCGCGAGGCCCTTTGACTCGTGACCAAAAAACCGCTCGCGACGCGAGCGCTGCGAGTGACGAGGCGAGGCGCGAGGCGAGGCGCGAGCGAGTGTTCACACTCTCGCCTCGTCGCTCGCCTCGCGCCTCGCCTCGTCACTCGCACGCGAGTGTAAACGGGCTATAAGAGTTTCCAATTTGTAAAGTTATTATTGAGGATGTTTTAAGTGTAAATGATATTTTATATAAACGAATGTGTTTCTTCCTTAAAATAGATAGATAGATCAGATATCACTTAGTTGAATAACACAAGGATAACAGATAATCTAAATTTATTTTAGGTAATTAACATTGGATTGTCTGGAAAGTTAAGTAAGTCTGCCGTACGTCTGCCAAGATATACATTATTTAAATTACTCATGACTATTTATCCGTAATTATTTAATCATGATGTATTACATAGATTGATAACATTATCCTATATAGGTCCTATACTTAAGTAATAAAGTAAAATATGTTCTTATTTTCTAGTATACTTTGCATTGGAATAAATAAATGTAAATCATGTTGTGCAAAATATCCCATAGTTAAATAGGAATAATAATAGGTGTAGACACAATTAATTAATTTAACTTAGTTAATTGGTGACATCATAATGTCAGCTAACCTTGATTAAAAGTTTTCTGCTACAAACATACTACTACTTGTTCATCTCAAAAGCTAGTAGTAAATCTAATCTACCAATACTGATCAGTGGAAACCATTTTTGTATCAGTCCTAAATTTCTATTTGTCGATCTGAATTTGATAACTTAGTGTAAACAAGCATTAATTTGTCCTCATACATAAGTGTGGTCAGGAGCGTATTTTTATAATACTCTTTAAAGTATGTAAGAGATATCAAAAAGTTTGTTTGTAAATTTTTACTCTGTACTGTACATACTTTCCCATATAACGTCTGGAGAGCAAATGTTATAGTCCCAAAACATTAGCACCAAGGGCAATCTATAAGTTTTGGTAACTATTTTACTAAAATAATGTTTTATGGACAGCATGTTGAGCTAAGTCATCTCCCGAGATGGGGGAGGGGTCAAAAGTCATGAAAGTGTGACATCATTTTCAGATGTCCCCTAATGCACCAATAAGGAATTGATTGCCAATTATATTTTTAGAACAATGTTTGACAACTATCCAAATCGGCAAGCCCAGCCGGAGGCTGCAAATGCGCAGACACAGAAGGTTTTGAGGTTCGACAGAAACTATGTGAAAACTTTGCCTGGAATACTGAAACTTGTGCAAGTGGTATGTACAAATTGTTATTTTTGAGTTGTTGTTTTCCTATTATTAAGGGGTTGTCACCAGTAGCGTCATTTCAGTATAGATAACTCATCATCATCATCCGCCAATCGCAATCCACATAGAAATAACGTTTATTAGAGTTACATACAGGTTACATGAGCAATGGGATAAAACAATTTTCATATAAGGCCAGATTAATCAGTCACGGTGGCAACTTACAAGTGATTCATTTGGTTCAGTCTCTTTTGCTGAAACAACTTGGGCCTGCCTTTCGCTCCCCATCAAATGATGTAACACCTACATTGTGTATAAAAAAACTTGTTCCCAGCTATGCAATCTCATCGGCTTCATATGCATCAAGGTGTCATCGGCTTTCATATCCCCCATCTTCTACAACCTGCTGTACTGGGTGGCCAACGTGATCACTCTGCTGCTGATCCTCGTATACACGATCCACTTCGTGGAGAAGTATGACCAGTGGCCGTGGCACAAACTTGAGTTCTTCTTCTGCGTAATTGTCGTGTTGGCGTACATAGGAACTTCGATATTCGCCGCTACGCTTGCTGAGAGCGTCGGTTATGCTGTTGGGGTAAGTTCCTTTCTTAATAATAATAATTTATCTTTCATCTCAGTATAGTATCTATATTTGATAACCAAAGTATTAAAATTAAAAAGCTCTATGATGATAGGAAACCTGCTATGGACCTAACACTTTGTTCTTTATAATTTCAGTTCTTTGGACTCTGCGCCATCATAGCGTATGGGTTTGACGGATTCCTGAAGTACAAAGGATGGAAGAGGGGACTGCCTCCCCAGTAAAGGATATGGTATGAAACTGATAACCGGCGATCATTTATTTGCAACTTAAAATTCCCTTTTTAACAAGACACCTCATAGTCTTTAATCTCAAAAGGGCGTAGTAAGTAAGACTTTGTTATAATGGAGTAAGGTCCAAATTAATGGGACCCCATATAATCTTTGAAGATGAATCTAGAGTTTAGCTACTATGAGTCTCACCGATGATCATTAATTGTTTTAAAGGCTCCATTTACGGCACGATTGATCTGTACGATGCGTAGTTTTAGACCGATCGAAACGACAAATCGACTTCGTGATCAAAATTATATGTCGATTTTTTTTTATTAAGGGAACTTGCCTCTTTGCTAGGGCCATTTCTACCAATGTCTAGTGAACATTTAAAAAGTTTTCTGTATGTCGAATTTACAATACGATTACGCTAACGACTAAGATTCCCTTAAACAGATTTATATTTTTTTTTATAGTGGCTCGAAATAATGGCTTCCCTACGCTTGATGGAAAGCGAAAGACAGGCCCAAGTCGCTGTGACAACTGGCAAGTAACTGGTCAGTTGCCACTGCCATGCCGGCCCAACCCTAACCCCCCACGAGCTCCAGACACCCTACTCACCAGCAGAAACACGACCCGAAGGTCATTTGGCTGCGGTATTTAATAGGGTGGAGGTCCTTCCCCGGACGGGCAGCTCAATTCGAGCGAAGATTCGCTATGCCCTACCTCTTTCAAAACTTGAAGAGCCCAAAATAACACCAAATTATTATACACTAAAACTCCTTACATGATAAAAAGAAGCAATAAATAAAATAGATCGACCATGCTTTCTGTCTAACTACCCTCAAAAGAAACTATGTCGATTATTACGATGAACCGTACCGAATATGGGGCTCTTTACGCTAGTATTAAGTGTCTAAGTTCATTACATCCTTTGTGCTCTGTACTATTGGCCAGTACCACCTGAAACACTTACGGTACAATTCTACTTAAATAAAAGTATACCTAGAATTAAAATAAAATAAAAAGACAATTCGAATAGCACTTACTGGTCCAAAGAGAAAATTTTCTTCATAATATATGTATTGTATGTGTTACTATGTACAGTCAGTCAAAAGCAATACACATTAGATCTTTGTCACATTGAACCTGTAAAATTTTCTCGCTTGATCTATCTATGAACATGGTGCAATAAATATATTCTATTCTATTGACATGTCAGTTACTAATGTCCTCTCTTCAATTGCGGCACCCTTTCAGGGTCTATAATGATCCAACTTACCTGAACATCTTGTAATATTTATGTAACTACATTATAGATGCAATAAATGATTGAGTATTGAGTATTGAGTATTGAATGTGACAAGGTTTTAAAGTGTTATTGACTGTACCTATATAAAATAAGCCAAATTTAACATACCCAGTTTGTAAGATACAAGCTTGTAGGTATGTAAGTAACAAATTGTGCCTACTTCAATATTATACCTATTTGTAAGTTGTTTTGCTACTACATACTTATTATTTAAGAGAATACTTTTTAGAAATATATATATTTTTGATAATTGTTATTGTTATCATAAGCATTTATAAATCTATAGTATTGCTTATCACATGTTTATAGATTGACTAAGATTGGCTAACTATTTTAAAAAAAACACAATACAATAACTTTTGTATAAACTTTTTCCTGTAACTAAAACAACAAATTCTGAGATATACAAGTGCCTGAATTGTTACAAGTTTTTATGAAATGGATATAGTATTATTGTAATATAACGAGACTAAATACTTCGTTTCTAAAGTTTAAGACTAAGACTTGGTTTGTAAATAAACACAGTTATTATGTAATAACGGGTCCACACAGAGGTGCATTTATTCATATCATGTTTATCTATGTTGGTATATCAGCACAAGTGTTATGAGCCTTTCAATAACATAGGTAGTATTGTTTTCTGATTTTTATAAATATTTTATAAGAACATATTCTGAAGAATGGGTCTTATAACTAAGTTGATTTCTATTGTATTATTTCGATAACGAACGGTAATTATGATTTCTTAGTGTTTTTTATATTCCTAATTACGTTTATAATTACTTTCACTACATTCATTTGCCAATCATTGTTGTAGATTTTTAAGAATAATTTTATTATTTGAAATAAAATATTGCTAGCTGTTAATCACATAAATTAAACGTTTTCACAATTTTATCATAAATGTAGGTACATACAATATATTTTTAATTAAACGCAGCTTACGATGATAGCCAAAGCGATCTGTGAGGCAATTCATAACGCCTGTTTCGAAGAACTTTCTCGTACGTCCATTCAAATTTGACATTAGCTGGTCATCATCACCGGACTGCAACGTGTCTTGGTTCGTCAGCAAAAGCGCTGCTGATTAAACGCCTCCATACTTAATTATATAAATAAATAACCCAGGACATGCCACGCCGGGCGCACACAGCGCCACCTAGCCCCAAACTAAGCCGAAGCTTGTACTATGGGTACTAGACAACTGATAAACTTACTTAGATACATTTTTTTTGTAAATAAATACATATTATACATAGAAAACACCCAGACCAATACAAACAGACATGTTCAGGAACACAAATGTTTGTACTGTGCGGGAATCGAACCCACGACCCTTGGCTCAGAGGGCAGAGGGCACTACCAAATGAGCCATCGAGCCAGCCAACTTCGCAGTATGTTTGTTTTTTAGCCAGCTCGCTTTGCGCCTTTCGAGACTGGGTAGTTTTCTAGCACATTTTTTGTCTATTATATATTTTTACAAAGCTTAGTATTTTATCTATCTAAGAATATAGTCATGTTAGGCTTTAAAATATGAATTACGATTTTGTGTAAGTTTTGCGAGTTACCATACTCGTATTTACATATTTGTGAATATTAAGTTTAGTTGGTTTAGGTAGAGAGACTACTCACAATTTTACTTTTTTATTTTATAAACTTCCAACTTAGATCTTTTGCACAATAAGTTTTTTTTTATCGAATTGCTTGACAAAATATGATGAAATATGACTCATTGAAAATTAAATATAAAATTGGAAAAACAAAACAATCTAACAACAATTTGGGCCTGATTATACGTACAAGTGAATCTATGTAAAAATGTTCACGATTTTCCGATACTTTAAAATAAATAATCGCGCTTTATTATAAACCAACGCTGTTCACAAACTTTGAAGACATATACACACAGTACTTACCATAATGAATCTTTTTAGTTAGTGATCTGATAAAGTATATTGAGTGCGTTAAATACTTATGTACCTAACTATACCTAATAATGAGAGGGTTTTTGTTAATTTCTTACAATTTCTAAGGTAATTCTGTACGATGTTATTGTGATTAAAATAAAAGACTAAAACACATTTAAAGCGTATTTATTAAGATAACATCTAGACACCCACTTTTGTAGGCAATATTTTGGTTTTTCTGTGAAATATCATTTTACAAAACATTACAAATTCTAACAAGGGTAAAATATTTTATACAATAGGATAAAGATATAAATATATAGTATTAAAATATAATATCATACAAAACATTGGTCAATAAGTGAGCATAAAAAGTTTAGTCATATAGGTGTTATTTATAGCTATAATATAATATTTAGTCACTCAGGATGTGGTTCCTCTGATGCAGAGCGGGGACGAGGGTGTCGGGATTCACCAATCACATGGCTTGAATCCACACTTTATGGACTTGTCTCCGCTCTGCCCCAAATGGAACCGCACCCTAAGACGATATTCCATAGGTCAGGGGTTCTCAAACTTTTAACTTTAGTGGCGCACTTATACGTTTAGGATGTTCCTAACGGTACCCTATCCAAATGATTGTATTAGTTTCATAAACTGGTTTTGTAAGTTAAAATTCGAAAAGCGTCACACCGACACACCTCGTCTTCTTAAATGAGGCCTTAGGTATATCGACAAACAAGCAGGTATTCGTTTAATTTTGTAAAATTAAAAATAGTTAAGTAATAATGGATTACAGTTTACAGGTTAGTAATTTCATGTGCAAGCATACATAAATGGTGTCATACAAAAAGGTGCATTGCTATGTTTTTTTTGGCATCTTTACTCCTCTTTCCCCTTGGTGATAAATGCTGTGTAGTTCAAGACTAAACGTCTTGAACAACATGTATCACCCCTCCCCTCTAAATCGCCTGTTTATTTTACCTACAAAGACTTTTTTAATACATTATATAATACAGGTAGGTAAAAGTATAATTTAATTTTATTATAGAAAATTAAAGACTACTTAATAATAATAGCATTTAGTACAGAAATGTTGCACGTTTTTCGGTATTAAATACACGTGATATATTAGTACACCCCTTTTAATATTTCTTATTTTTTTATTACAATACATACCTACCTACTACTTATTCGAGCTTACATTCTTAAATAACTTACTTAACTTATATCACATACAGGTTAGAATATACAATAAGTACAGACTGAGGTACGATTAAGTAAATAAATAATACATTATGTGCTTAACAACAGGTGGGTAGCGTGTGCAATACAATTATATAACACTATCACATTACACGACCATGGCGAATAGTCGCCTTGGGTGTAAAGCACCATATAATATCAAAGGCTAGCTTATTCCTGTGGTCTCTTTCATTCCGCCTTACTCCCACCGAAGTTTCGGGCCAGTTTAAAGTTCTTTAGAGGACTCATAGATGTTTTATATAAGTTCGTCATATGACTCGCGTTGTTTATAATTAATAAAAATATTTAAAATACAGATATTTAAATACAAAGTTATTGATAACAAAACATGATGTCATTTATTTATTGGATCATTATTTATATAAGGCAATTGTAACAAAAACAATGTATGTACACGTTGAATCAGGAAAACGCTATAAATAACTAAATACCTACTACCTACTAACTAATCTTTGTATACTCGTAATGTGTAAGTAGGTACAGAGGGCCAAACATACATTAACCCCTTCTGTCTTTCTGCAGTAAATTAAACAAAACAACCAAGTGCTTACAGATGAAGACCAAGGATATTTTGACACGTGGCCAAAATCGGATCTAACGCCCGTCCTCGTACGAAATGTCACTTTTGACGTCGAATTTTGACAATTGTGTTTCACAGTAACGCCCTCATACATATGTGTTATCCACATGCACAAACAGGACTTTAGCATTTGAGCGATTTTGACAGATTGGGGTACCTAACCCTAATCTGTCAAATTTCCCCAAGCAATTTTAAACTAAAAACCCCAAGCATAGAGCGCATTATTCATTGAGACATTTTGACAGTTTTAAGTTAGGTAGGCACATATGCGTGGCCTCATGTATGTACATGAATACCTTCAGGGCAATTTTTTCTACCACATTATCGATCGCTAATTTCACTGGAACCTTACCCACGCAAAAAGGCAATTAGCAAATGATAAGTGCCTCGCGTCCCGCGCGAATAGATATTAACACAGAAATGTATCAAGATAGAACGGGCATCGTTAGCGACGCATCTATGTATGTATTACCTATATTTGTACTATTTTAAATTAATGGAAGCCGATGTCGTACCACTACTGCCATGTTAGCAAACACACTTCTGGATGTGTGAAACGAAGTGTGAACGTGATCCTACGTATTTTCCATCGCTCGCTTGTGAATCTTTGTCAAATTTAAACCCTTCACTGCTGCAAAGCGGTCACGCTCTGTGATTGTTTGAAAATAATTTGTTGTTCTGATACCCAGCGCTCACGCTATTTAAGTATCTACTTTGGGATCGGAGCAATGAATGTGATATATTGTTTAATATTATAAACGATTAATACGTGATGCCCGTTCTATCCTATACACTTCCGCGTCATTCATACTACATGACCTACCTATGGGTACTTATATCTCCCCGACTGTACCTTAATTAATTTGACCTATCAACCGAAGCCTAACATACAATGATGTCATAATCGTCGTTACATCACTTCGTAAGTAATTAATTATCGAATTTTTCTGGCAACTCTCCCTACTCTTTCAAATGAATGAGTGAAAAACCCAGCAAGCATTTTTGGCCCGATCCGGGATTCTAACCCGGTATCTCTTGGTTTATAGGCGGTATTTGCTGCCACTAGACCACGAAAGTCGTTGGGTACTAGACAACTTAACTTACTTAGATGCTTTTTAGGGTATCGTGCCCAAAGGGTAAAAACGGGACCCTATTACCAACGGCCGTATTCACAAACGTTACTATGCGACGCGCGGAGGCACAGTGCCCAAAATTCCATGCTTTTTGGGTAGGTACCTGTGTGTTCGCGCCACGCATAGTAACGTTTGTGAATACGGGCGAAAGATTTCGCTGTCTGTCTGTGTGTCACCAGGCTGTATCACAAGAACCGTGATAGCTAAAGAGTTGAAATTTTCACAGCACAGATTATGTATTTCAGTAACTGTACGGAACTGCGTGCGCGAATCCGACTCGCACTTGGCCGGTTTTATTGTTTTCGTAGCAAACACCCAGACCAAGACAAACAGACACGTTCAGACACACAAACGTTAGCATTGTGCGGGGTTCGAACCCTGGACCACTGTCACAGATTCAGCGTTCACTACCACTTAACCAAACGGGTATTCAAAATGACAATACCTATTAGATTTTAGATTACATAATATTAACTTACGTTATTGATAGGTCCCCTAGATAATTTACCTAAAACCTATTTGACCTAAAACCTTAATTAATCCTGTATAATCGTTTTATTCTAAACATCAGTCGAGTAATTACACAAATACTGGCTCATCTAATAGGTTAGTAGGAACACCTAAAAGCGTGATAAGGTGCGCTGCACACTGAACGCGGTGCGATGCGACGCGTTAAAACTCGCTAAAACTCTCAATGATGAGGTTTCCCACCATCTAAGATTCACTAATGAGCCTCCTTATTCGAATATCCATTTCTTGAATAGCTAGCTACAAATTGGCACAGCAAAATGTGAGCAGAATGAAATTAAAATCTGTCTTTGCATTATGACAGTGGCTTGAGCTCCCTTTTTGTTTCAGTAACTCAGCATAATGGTAGACGTACCTCATGGGTCAAAAATCTCCAGACATGTTTTCATCTGAGAACGAGATCTCTGTTCCGTGTCGCTGTGTCAAAAGTTAGAATGGGTCTGATGGTAATCGACCTCCGGTAGGAAATAGCACTTCAAGAACAAGCATAATAGTCCCGTCGTGATCCCCTGAAGCGAAAGGGATGCCCATGTCGCTGTGGCAACGGACAAGTAACCAAATCAATGACCTGTCCGTTGCCACTACCATGCAGGTCTATTATTAATTATCATTCTGGCGACTGCTCCCGAAACGCGACCGAAGTTCTTCGTCGACTACGATGTCGACAGAGCCCTTTCAGACAAGCGGTTTTTTTGCGTTCGGACTGACGGGTAATCTGTCCGGCGGCGGCCGCAAAACATCTGCCGATCGACCGCCGCCGCGGATAGTGTGAACAGGGGTCTCAACCCCGAGAGTTGAAAGCTTTTTCGCGGGTGGAAACCGCATGTTTGAGCGAAGCCTGTACGGGTGTACGGCTTTCTTAATAGCTGTTAGCAGGAGACGCTAATATGCTGTGTCACTATGACAAAAAACTTTTTTTTCTTCTAAATGTTTACGATGATGGCCAGGTCGGCCTTGTCATCGTCACCGGGCTGTTGGGGGAGCGGAAGGCTATCACCCCTAGAACAAAAAACTTCGACTCCCATAGCGCACCAGGCAACAAGAATAACATAACAGCTTCCTGTGTAAAAAAAAGATCTTCTGCGTTTCCGGTCCTCGTTTCTCGTTATCAAGCCCGGTCTCTTGAGCAGTTCCTTTACCTGGTGTCAGCGTTTCCCGTTGTCAAGCCTGGTCTCTTGAGCAGTTCCTTTACTAAACCTGGTCCTTCGAGCTGTATACGTAGAGGCCTAGGGCAGGGCGGGCGGCGTGAGCACGTGTGGCTGCTTGGCCACCACGCGTCGCCCCTGCGCCAGGTCGCCGGCTTTCAGCGAGCGCACCTTCAAGAACGCGTCCAGCCCGTACAGCACCATGCACAGGTAGCCGAAGAACTGTTGAGGGATAAGAGATCTTTGTTATCTGGACATCACACACACACATCAAACTATACGAGTATGTCTTTGTACGTTAGCTGTAAGATGTGCAGGCATCCGCAGAAAACCAGCGTCGCAGCGCTTAGCGGCACCGCGACATATGCTGAGCGGAGACCTTTTAAGTACTTGTTATTTACAGTTTATTGAGCTCCTGTGTATTTTTGGGTACCTAATAAATATTTTTTCTTCTTCTTCTTCTACATACCCATAATCGACGGGCTCGATGGCTCATTTAGTAGTGACCTCTGCCTTCTGAGCCAAGGGTCGTGGGTTCGATTCCCTCACAGTACAAACATTTGTGTTCGTGTACATGTCTGTTTGTATTGGTCTGGGTGTTTCCTATGTATAAGGGGCTGCGCAGACGACAGACTTTTTGTGCGATAGAGTCTGCGTCTGAGACATTTAAAAAGAGCGTCTAGGTCCCTACTGCTCTGCCGACAGAATGATCGACACAGCTCGAAGGATCTATTATTGGATTACAATCCAGATTATAATTGTATATTTTATATGTAGTTGAACACTTGGGTCAAGATTATTAGAACAACGAAGGGACTACAAATATTTAAAACTGAATACAAACACCCAGATACGGAAGACTATCATTAAGTAAGAAGATCTGATATCATTAAGTGAGAATCAAAATATATCATTTTCTCTATTATGTACTTATTTATTCAATAATGTAATAGAGAAAATGATGCATCACATTTATTCCTAAATAAATGTGATGCATCATTTTCTCAGTGACTCATTCAGAGTAAATACCTTCGAGTAGTGCCTAAGTACCTATTATAGTAGCCCAAGCATGTGCGTCTTACTATACTAATGTTATTCAAATGGTGACTAACCAAAGGTATAATTTTCCTACCTAGTTCTAAGTCGTAGGGCTAGACTTCCACACAAAATGGATAGATAAACAATAGGATTTGGGTCATATGAGACAATTGAGCCTTACTGAGGTCATGGAACGACACTTTAACTAGTTATTTAGTACCATCATCATCGACCTCTCGCATACTACTGCTGGACATCATCATCATCAGCCCGTGTCAGTCCACTGCTGGACATAGACCTCTTCAATTATTCGCCTCTTGCTCGACCTTGGGCTTCTCGCATCTATCAAGTGCCAACCGTCGCTTCGCTTGGTTTGGGGGCGTCCTACTACGTTTGCGAGAAAAAGTACCCACTCTAGAACTCGTATTTACTATACAGATAATGTTCTGAGATACATAAGTAAAAGTGGCTCCTTTGTATTTGAAAAAAACCTTCAAATTGCGGTGTGATTTCGTAATTATTTCCACGTCACGCTGGGCAGGCAAGTTGGCTATCGCAGGGTGTAGGTCCTCGCTCCGGCGACGCTGCTGCCCGTCATCGGCCTATGGCTTTTAGCTACACCTTCCAATGGTTGTTCTACCGCTACCGCGTGATGGTTCTACCGCTACCAGACGGTTGCCAGACTCTCGTTAGTTATTCGGCAGGATCCAAGGGCAGCTGAAGGTCGCTTAGTGCAAATAGATGATAGCTCGCTTCCCTACATCCCTTCGTAGAAATTCTTCTACGAATTATAATTCAACTCGCACACAATACGCAGACCGCTTTCCCTTTGAAATTATGATTATTATGACCCTGACCCAATATTGGTTAGCCTACTTACATTATCACACTGTTCTGACTTACAGATAAGGCTTTCCGCTTTAAGGTCTGGATAATACAGTCGCTTTATAAACATTAGTAATTAATATATACTGTACTATTATTTATTAATAGCAATGTAATGTCTTCGAACAGTCGACTCCAGTAGTCAACTAAATAACAACAGATTAAACTGACTTACCCCAGCCGCAGAAAATGCAGCGGATCCGAACGCGACTACAATGGTCGAAGCTATGAGGTTCAGGAACACCAGGACCACGGACCCCACCAGCTCCACCTTCAGCCACTTCCAGTTGTGGTACTTCTCAACCACATGGAACAGGTATGCCAGGAGAAGACCGAACGAGAAGATCAGGCTAAGTGATGCTACTATGGTGAAGAGCACTCCTCTGCCTTCCCACCAGAATGCAGACGCTTGGATGCATATTATGCTGATGAAGCTTAAAATCTGTAAATAAAGTCAAAAATTTTAAAGACTCAGGCTCTGGCCCCTTTTCTGCGGTGTGCGGCGCCGGCGCACTGTTCGCTAGTTTGTGTTTTCATCAAGAAAGAAATAGGTATTTGTAACATTCTAAAATATTCGTAAAATTTGTCATCACCACATATTTTCAGCGCTTCATATTTCCTCTTAAAATTACCTCCATCATTGTTCATTAAAGAAGGTCATATTCAGTTCACCCAATATTTTCTTTGATATTGATTTTTTCTTTGCCAAATATGGGGTGTCTTTCCTTTCTATAGTTTTTTTTTTTCTAAATGACTACGATGATGGCCAGGCCGGCCTTGTCATCATCACCGGACTGTTGGGGGAGCGGAAGGCTCTCACCCCTAAACCTTTCTATAGCGAATGCATTATTATTATTATTTATTGTCGAACATGTTTGCACTAAGCGCTGGCTTTGACAACTGACAGGACTTTTGAGCATAGTGAACAGAACATCCACCGCTAGACACAGGCCTCTCTCAATCCGCCTGCCAAGCAAAATGACAATTGTCAGTGAGACAGAGGGCTTCATGAGTACCTAGGTAAATGCCTCTGTCTGTTTCCTGATGTTCCCTTTTGAAGAAAAAATGACAACTTACAGAACAAATAATTTTGATTACTCCCGAGTTAGTTTTTACATAGGAAGAGTCAAATCTCAACTCGGTGATGTAAACTATGTTGTTTGAGCCCATCGGCTGCGGTGGCTGCGGCTGATTTGGATATGTCATCTCTGTTTATCTGAAAAAGAAGAAATAACTATGTACATGTCACCGGAAAATAGCAAGAATCGTAAGTTGATCAATTTCCTAGGTAGTTGATTAACTTTCGGAATATAACAAACGGTAGTTGAAATGTATTATTTTACGCAATGGATTTCAGTTAGTTGATCAATTTACGGTAGCCTGACAGTCATTTAATAATTTACGATTTTGACACAAGTAAAATCGTCCTCAAATGGGCCAATCGTTGCTCAATGTACTATTTAACGGTGCACTATTACCCGTAAATTAATACACTGTTCCCTGATTGGTTGCCGGGATAACGCCACGTGAGCCATTGAACCAATCAACGTTCACCTCACCTTCGTCGGATGATTTTACGGCAAGACCCCGTAAAATGATCAATTTACTAAAATACATACGTTAAATAATACATTTTAACTGCCGTTTATTATTTTCCGGAAGTTAATCAACTACCTAGGAAATTGATCAACGTACGATTCTTGCTATTTTCCGGTGACATACATACATACATACACAACACTTTTCTCCCAGAGGGGTAGGCAGAGACTACATCCTTCCATTTGCTACGAGAAACTTTGACACACAACTTTTTTTTTGTCCACATTCATCTATCTAAAATAACTATAATATGTATGTATGGAATAATACTTAATTAGGCCATCCTTATAATAAAAACTACAAACCCTGCCTATTTGTCATTTACCATCAGTCATTTAGAAAAAAAATTAATGGCTTCCTACTGTCCTACATAAAGGGCCTCCAATCAAGAAAGATGGCAAGAAATAACAATCGCAATTGTTGCAATATAGGTCCGGCCCGATGGCTCATTTAGTAATGATTTCTGCCTTCTGAACCAAAGGTTGTGGGTTAAAGGAGTCTGCCCACTACACCGTATCATACCATGGCCGTGCTATGAACGTGTCAGACAAAAAAGTATTCTTTGTATTGAAAACTATGAGACGATGCCCATTAGACCGTTCCGTCACTGACCAACACACGTCGCGTGCCATGCACGGACAGTTCAGAATTGTCGGCGAGAATATTTTGCCGGTGCCGGTACGCTCCGCGCACGGCACGCGACGGTGTCAAACGGCAGGCAGCAAAACGGTGATAATACGGGTTATAACCGCATATAAGGACCGTTATAAATGCGTCTCAAATGCCTTCTCTGAGTTTAGTCCAGCCTATACAATATTATGGCAATCATTGCCAGTTGTCCAACAGTTAATCTTTTAATAGCCATACCTATTCTTAAAACCACTCCCCAGACGTCCAGGCATTACCGATACACATGCGATAATGAAACGGCTTCCTATGAATAGTCATACAAATTACGGGTGGGCAACATACGGGTTGCACACGGACACCATACCGGCATCATACGGGCATTAAACGCCGTCGACTCGTTTCAGTGGGCAAAGCAAGCCGTATCGTATTACCTTCCGTGCTGGACACGTTCATAGCACAGCTATGGTATGATACGGTGTAGTGGGCAGAGAACTTAAATCATACAGTACAAACATTTGTGTGCATAAACATGTCTGTTTGTATTGGTCTAGGTGTTTCATATGTGTTTATTTGTAAATTTATCAGTTCTCTAATACCCATAGTACAAGCTACGGCTTAGTTTGGGGCTAGATGATGATGATGTGTGGTCCGACTAAGTATGTCTTGGGTTAATAAAATTTATATAGACACCTCTGTGTGGATGCAGTGTCACTCCTCAAACTATGTCTACTACCTGGTCCAATGTCTTACATGCACAGACACCTATTTGTATGAAGACTTGCTAGCAGCAATAAAGCTATCCATATCTCAAGAGTTTTCGCCTTACATTGTATAGTAATTCTGACATCCACTCGAGTAGAAGAAGACATTAATATAATATCTGAGCAGCATTTTGGGTTGGACTGTAGGAAAGGGTGTGCATGGCGATTGACTTAGAAAATTTTTCACAAAAGCATTTTGTTTTAATCCTGCTATTACCTCGTGAGGCTGAGATTTCCAGACACAATAGACTCTGACCAATAGTTTTAACAGTGGATAAGGATTTTAATAGGACATTAGGTCTTATGGCCATAAAAAAAAACAATAACTTTACCTATTCCAACAACAATAATAGTACCTACATTAAAAATAATATAGTTACCTTTAGTAGCACAGCTGATTAGAATTCGACGCAGTTCAGTAAGTACCGAGTACTGACATCACTTAGATACGACCGCCCGAGACGAGATAACCGCGCGTGCTAACCGATGATGCTGTCATCTTTCCTTCGCACTAAATTAAACACTGATATAACTTACGCTAGGTGACTCACAAATTACAATAACATAAGACGATAGATTCCTACTACCGTTTGTTTACACATTATAAATAAAGTACACTTATATCGGTCACCGCTACGACTCACTGTATTCTCTTTTCGAGGAACTAATAACAGTTTCATACATAAACGTATTGTAGTTTTAATATGAAGCAGAAGCAAATTTTATTAGAATTTGTGTGAAGTTTTTCATTCGGTAAAAAAGTCCGTCCGACCGAGAATAAACGTCAGTCAATGTCTGACTAGCTGATGCTGATTAGTGATGTGATGAATCGATGATAATATTTATTTGTCGACTAATATTTTCGTTTTCTTGTCGGGTCTTTTCGGGATAATCTACTTTCTGACTTCTGAGCCCGGTTGTAATCATTTTGTACTTGACGATTCACACTACTGAAGCACTAGCTCGTTATATGTCTTTATCCATAAGATATGTTCTATTCTATCAAAGTTTGCATTTCATTACACATTGACCCGGGCCTAAAACAAATACCTCAAATACAGATAGCCAAAGAAATTGAAGTATCCTACTAACTAATCTTTACTCCTAGTATTAAACACATTTGTAGGCACCTTTTTTTACACAAAACTGACGCAAACTTTCTAATAAAGCACACAGGCTTCTCAGGCCACAAACCTCATTAATTGGGATGATGACTAAAAAATAATTTAATGTCCATCAGATAGATTAATGAAAAATATTGGATACGTATTTTTTATTTTGCCTCTTGTTCAAAAACTTACGAAGATACATTGATTTTAAATGTCTCGTACTCTAACGTGACGTAGTTAGCCCCCACTCCGTAACTTTAATGCGCTATATCTAAGTATTTTCTTGTTATTTCGACAAAACAAAAAATACGGGTCTTATATTTTTTTATTATCTAAGAGACGGACTAATTATTTTCTTCATTTTCATACCTTGTCATCATCCGTATTATTTCTGTTTCACATACCTACACCAACCCATGGCCGTGTGGGTGGATTCCTGGATGGAGAATCAGGCTACAACGCGAGAGTTGTGTGCAGGTGGCTTTGTATAATAAGTTCTTCATGTGCGTACAGTATAAGCACAAGTTCCGACAGCTAACAACAGATGGCGATGAAACATCTGCGGCACGCAATCTCCATACAAAATGAAATCGCACCATACAAGTTCTATGGAAGACTTATGTACAATGCGCATACGAAGTTTTCATCACGACTCGCTTTATAGAATACGATCAGACCGCGGTCTCTGAGCACGATCACCTAGCTCGGTGGAAGTGCTTCCACTTTTCGTAGGGACAAGTCTGTTCCTACATGAGCATTAAATCTCGTAGCTATCAGAAGTCTAAATATGCAATGGACTTTGCACTGGCAAGTAACGTAAGATTCATATTATTATTTTTTTATCGTAGCTCGACATAATGGCTTCCCTTCGCCTGATGGAAAGCGAAAGAGAAGCCCTAGTCGCTGTGACAACTGGCAAGTAACTGGTTAGCCTGTAAGTTGCCACTGCAATGCCGGCCCAACCCTAACCCCCCACGAGCTCCGGAAACCCCACTCACCAGCAGAAGCACGACCCGGAGGTCATTTGGCTGCGGTATTCTATAGGGTGGAGTGGACGTCCTTCCCCGGACGGGCAGCTCAATTCAAGCGAAGATTCGCTATGCCCTACCTCTCTTAGTCTCTTATTAACTAAAAGTTTAAAAATGTATTACGAGCTAAGAATGTCGATGAAAATATACATCACTAAACTAATTGACAGCTGATTTTGAGCATCATACTTGAAGGACGTCTGTGGGCAGATGCGCTGTATGACGTTTAATAAATAATAATAATAAGTGCGTAGAAGTCTTTATTTCTCAATAATACTATGATGACTATTGTACATAATTATCTAAACAATAATTAGGTATACATTTTTGAATTGAATATAATACATTTCGGACCAAAATGTAACGTTCCGAAATACTCTGTGCATCAATTTGCCACACGTCATTTTGACATGTAGGAAAGGGTAAATGATCCAGCTAACAACGGTCTTCATTAATATTTTTTAAGGTAGATAATGGTCTGTAGAAAGTGGTTGTAAAATGATTTTAACATTATCAAGGGCGTTATGTGGAAGGGCGTATTGTCGACATTGGACAAGATCCTATCAGACTAGCGAGTTGCGAGGAGTTGAAAGAGGGGCGAGTGCGCACACTTGTGCGCTTTGTTGGGCCCTTAATGGGCAGAGTAGTATCCCGGACGTGACGGAGGGTGTTGTAGGCCATTGGCCTTCTTCCCGGACGAGACTTGGTGGGCGGCGCATTTCAGCCGCGGCGCGGCGGGTCCGGCGGCTCGGTTCTCGTGACCGTCGGACGGGTCGTTGACCAACCGACCGCGCAACCTGTTACCCTTGCCGTTCTCGGCGAGGGCCAGGGGGTCTACCTTAACCAGTAGGCCCGAGTGGAGCAAACCACAGACCAAACCACCTGTTACCCCTGTTTCGGCGGGGGCCAGGGGGCCTGCCTTTACCGGTAGGCCCAAGTGGAGAAAACCACACTAAAAATCCACCGTGCGGTGGCGATTGCACGCCCGACGGGGTCCAGTGAGGGTTGGTGTGGGGACATCTCCCTTGCCTTGCACGGATCCCGTCCTTGGAGGAGGGCGACGGCTTCTGCCTGAGCCCTAGGCTGCCCCAAGTAGGGGGGCCGGCCGGATCTGCCTAGCAGACAGCGCTGGTGGTGGCGTGGTGTAATGGTTTATACCAAGATCCCACGTCACCATCGCCCAAGGCGCATTGGCGGTGAAGACCGGGGTTTTTTAGTGGGTATTCTCCGTCTCGCTACCATCTAGAGGCGGAGTGAGTCCCACATAACCTGCTGCGTCCCCGAGTAGCAGGTATGCGTAAATGCATTTTCCCCCGGTGCAACAAAAAAAAAAAAAAAAAAAAAAAAAGGGGCGAGTGCGCAGCGATTCTCGTCGGAATCTATTCTGTTACCCCATTTACACTCTCGCTTCGCGATTCGCCTCGTGCCTCGCCTCGTGGTTCGCGCCACGCCCCCCGAAACGAGCTAGGTGTTTACACTCTCGTCACGAGTTCAGTTGTCTTTGAGCTCGCGACAATGGAGGACGTCGAAATGTTAGCGGCAACAAGTCATGGTTTATTGAACTACACACATTAAATACAAATAAAAAAGTAAAATGTCTTATGTTTTAAATCAATTAAAGGTCTATTCATTTCATTTGTAATGACAACCTCTTCCACGCATCGTTTACTTTTTAGTTCATTTTATGGTATTTATTTTTGGGTTCCACAGAATAGGCTATTATGGCTAAAAATTGTAATTAGTCCGTCTTTTAGCTTATTCAAAAATAAAAGACACGTATTTTTTTATTTGTAAATTAGACTAAAACTTCTAAAGTTATAGCCCGTTGAAATTACGCGTGACGTCACTCGGTGAGCCATTTTTACGGGAGCGAGTTACGTCAAAGACTCCCACTCCTAACTTTTGATGCCTTGTATCTTTGGTATTGTTTATTTAATTGAAAAAAGGAAAAATACGTGTCTTTTATTTATGAATAAGCTAAAAGACGGACAAATTAAAAAATTTTAGCCATAATAGCCTATTGGTTCCCTTTGAAATGCTCCAATAAATCTAAATGTTTCCTCATAAGACTAATCCATTTTAACGACCTGCGCGGCACAACGCTGAACCGCGAATGAAGCGAGAGCGCGAGTGTAAACACCCCGCTCGCGTTCATCGCGAGGCCCTTTGACTCGTGACCAAAAAACCGCTCGCGACGCGAGCGCTGCGAGTGACGAGGCGAGGCGCGAGGCGAGGCGCGAGCGAGTGTTCACACTCTCGCCTCGTCGCTCGCCTCGCGCCTCGCCTCGTCACTCGCACGCGAGTGTAAACGGGCTATGTCACTAGAACATAAAACGCGGATCGCACTCCGTGAATTAGCTCAGCCTATACAATCTTAGTACAAATTGTATGGCAATCACATAACTACAGCTGACCAAATTTAATTGTACACAAATATTTAGATGCACACATTAGAACTTAGATCATTTCAATTTACCTGGGTTATACCATGTTAGTTCCATATTTGAATTCTAGGTGGAGTTTATATTCATTGATTAAAGTTGGTATCTATTTTCTATACAATAGTAAGGATTAAATTGCCTTTCAAATTCAGTAGCATAATTTAGTTGCGACGTTTCGACAATATTGTACAGTTTGTGTAGTTTTTTTTTTTATTTATTTATTTAATCTTTATTGCACAATATAAAAAATAAAGTACAAAAGGCGAACTTAATGCCGCGTAGGCATTCTCTACCAGTCAACCTTTAGGCAAAACAGAAACAATTAAGTGGGTAGTGTGCTGCTCAATTTACGTGGAAACATTTGATATGATATATTAATATTAACATGCCCCGAAATAAAAAATTAAAAATAATAAACATACTTAATTGTTGGGACAATGCATAAAACCATAATATATAGTAATTAATAATATACTAATAAATACAATATAAATCAATAAATGCATATAAATATAGATAAATAGGTATATATATATATAATATATATAATAGGACGACGACTAGATGTAAAAAAGGAAAAAAAAAAAAAACAAAGGAACACTATTGAGTGGAAAATTGGAGCCGATAATACTTTTGGACTCTCACCTTAAAAGATGCCCTGCTTCGAGCACTACGGATGCTTTCGGGTAACTTATTCCAGAGTCTGATGGATTGCACGCAGAAGGAGTTGGAGACGAAATTAGAGTGGTGCAGAGGAATGGCTAAGAGGCTTTTTATTACGGTCCTTTTATTTAAATTAAAAAACCAGATGAACGCTAGTTATATTTCACTTTAATTTCATGTATTCCTTATATAATATATTACTACACTTAATTTATTGAATATTGGGTTAAATAACGTATTGTTCTCCATTTTCAGAATTTACTGATTTTAAACTGTAAACTATAGATTCAAATTTCTGGCAACACAGCTTAAAATGGCGTGTTTTAAAATTTTCCTTTTAGTCAATATTAATTTATCAAGTTTTCAAAAGTTTGTGCTTTTAATAGAACTTGAAACTCATAGCATTTTTTAAAACGGTCGTACAAGAAGCAGATTATAATGTGATTGCTAAAGTTTGTGACCAAGGGTCTAAAATCCGCAAGAAAACTGTAATTGCAAGAAATCCGCGGAAAGTTTAATCTACATTCGAAAGAAAATGTGATTTTAAGAACTTATATGATTATGAAACCAATATTTTAATTTTATAGTGGTGTGTGGTGTGTAAAAATGTGAAAGTTAATAAAAGTTTCTAAGTTTTTACACTTATCTTTTATTTTTTAAATGTTGAATGATTTGCCAATCTTAGTTTGTGTTTATTTGCCTAAGTTAACAAATGATTCAGAAAAATATGCCTGCGGTTGGCAATTCATAGCAAAAATTCATCATTCATTCCTTAATGAAATAATACTTATAATTAATTAGGTACAAGACCAGAGTATGCTGTAGTTATATCGCTGTATTGTGATTATGTATATTGACGAAAAGTTGCCGTAAGTTACCGTCGAGTGGCGCTGTATTTGTTACCTCTTTTGACAGCCAAGATTGGTCTCTATTTCAATATATTACAAAGTACTCTGTGGTCCAGCCTATACAATCTTAGTACAAATTGTATGGCAATCACATAAATACAGCTGACCAAATTTAATTGTACACAAATATTTAGATGCACACATTAGAACTTAGATCATTTCAATTTACCTGGGTTATACCATGTTAGTTCCATATTTGAATTCTAGGTGGAGTTTATACTCATTGATTAAAGTTGGTATCTATTTTCTATACAATAGTAAGGATTAAAATAAATTGCCTTTCAAATTCAGTAGCATAATTTAGTTGCGACGTTTCGACAATATTGTACAGTTTGTGTAGTTTTTTTTTATTACGGTCCTTTTATTTAAATTAAAAAACCAGATGAACGCTAGTTATATTTTACTTTAATTTCATGTATTCCTTATATAATATATTACTACACTTAATTTATTGAATATTGGGTTAAATAACGTATTGTTCTCCATTTTCAGAATTTACTGATTTTAAACTGTAAACTATAGATTCAAATTTCTGGCAACACAGCTTAAAATGGCGTGTTTTAAAATTTTCCTTTTGGTCAATATTAATTTATCAAGTTTTCAAAAGTTTGTGCTTTTAATAGAACTTGAAACTCATATCATTTTTTAAAACGGTCGTACAAGAAGCAGATTATAATGTGATTGCTAAAGTTTGTGACCAAGGGTCTAAAATCCGCAAGAAAACTGTAATTGCAAGAAACCCGCGGAAAGTTTAATCTACATTCGAAAGAAAATGTGATTTTAAGAACTTATATGATTATGAAACCAATATTTTAATTTTATAGTGGTGTGTGGTGTGTAAAAATGTGAAAGTTAATAAAAGTTTCTAAGCTTTTACACTTATCTTTTATTTTTCAAATGTTGAATGATTTGCCAATCTTAGTTTGTGTTTATTTGCCTAAGTTAACAAATGATTCAGAAAAATATGCCTGCGGTTGGCAATTCATAGCAAAAATTCATCATTCATTCCTTAATGAAATAATACTTATAATTAATTAGGTACAAGACCAGAGTATGCTGTAGTTATATCGCTGTATTGTGATTATGTATATTGACGAAAAGTTGCCGTAAGTTACCGTCGAGTGGCGCTGTATTTGTTACCTCTTTTGACAGCCAAGATTGGTCTCTATTTCAGTATATTACAAAGTACTCTGTGAATTAGCTACGCACGGTGTTCTCACGACGTGCTCGCTGCGCGCTCGTCCCGCTTTCAACACGCTAGTGTTTATAGGGCCCTAAGAACATTTATTGGTCTTATAATCTGTACCTACGAAATCATTACGAATGAGTGGTTTTATAACAATTGATATTTATTATTTAAGCACAAACAAAACAAACTATTAAAAACATCTTTTGTATGATTACATATGATTATGTAATAATATTTAATAATGGAAATTTTAATACTTTTATTTGCGTAAACCTAAATACAAAAAATGTAGACATAGGTACACATTGTTCATAATAAGGCTGTCAATGCTTGATTGAACAGTCCTCATTATTGCGTCAGTTACCCTACAAAGTAGGTATCTACCGAGTTTGGACACTTTGGTGTCGTAATTTTTGTCGCTCAAATTAATTTGTTAACTTTGTTTATTAAAACTGGATAATCTAGTGAATCGTAATTAATTAAGTGAAAGTGTCTGTGAATTCACTTGTAAGGGATAATAACATTTTGTATATGTAATTCTTTTATCAATAATTCAACTATGATTGGTATCATTGCGATAAAGCATAAAGATGTTTATTTTCGTTCATTCCCTGTTAATTGCTATTTTAGGTGGTGACTGAACGTTTCATAGGATAAATGTTGTGAATATATACTTAGTTTGTGAATTGTTCTTGTTTTAAATGTTTTTACGGGACACGTGAGTTTTTATCAGCTCATAAAATCTATTTTGAGAATATCAGTTTTTCACATATTAGTAGTCCTGATGATGGGGGTACATACATTTCGGGGTCTTTACGTTAATCGACAGATATTATGCCTGAGGTGGCTATTATAGGTTTTAAATTGTGAGCCAAAATTTTATCAATAGGTAATTTTAGGTTTTTGTCTACCAACCAATCATACAACGCCCCCCTGCAGAGTATTTTATTTTTAATTTAACGACCATATGCTTTGATGTATTGTTAAAATAACTAGTTATCAGACAATACAATTAAATAAATTCTTGTAAATAAATAAATTACAAAAAAATAATTATGATTTTAAGGTGAGAAAACCAAATCATTAAAAAACAACACTCAAGTTTTCTAGATTACCTACACCTATGACAAGACTTGCATATTTATGTGAAATCTACAAGGATTTACTTTCTATTGTAAAAGTTTCTGTAACCGTTTCAATGTACGCACACAGAGTGAATAATAAAACAGTTAAATAATGCAACTACAGGTCAGATTTAATAATATTTTCCTCTATCCTTAACTAAACTAAAACTGTATTTTTGTGAAGGACATATTTGTGTATTTACACACATTATCAAGGTTTAAGTGGAGCTGATAATAACTAATGGCCATGGGAAGCTATGAATATTGCCTGAGGTGGACACCACTGTGAGGTCCAAACACAGCGAGACCATAAACATCACATAATAATAAGTATTTATGTCTCATGGTATGTCACATTCACAATGCTCACTATGAACAAGCTACTACTAAATTTAAGAGCTTTGCTCTTGTCGGTGGAGCAACCTCCACTCCTCCCTGGACTCCGCCAGTGCCTTCAACTCCTTGTACGTCATGACATTAACTTTCTCCTTTAGCTGTTGTGTAAATGTTCTTGGCCTCCCTCTTCCTCTTCTGCCTTCTATTTTACCTTCTATTATAATTTTCATATGTGTGTCATGACGCACAAGGTGTCCCATCATTTTCCCTCTCCTGTTCTATGAACAAGCTACATCCTTATTTAACCCCTTTTTTATTTAGCCCACCTCATCCCACTGCTGGGCAATTACCTCCCCAAGTTCCTCCACGCGATTCATTACCGACATTTGCATTTAGTTCTTAAACAATAAAGAAACCTACTTAACTATATATAGATAGATATGTAAATTAGTTATATGCACAAAAGGTATGTAAATAGGACCTATAAGCTAGGGAAGAGTGGCTCCCTCTGACACAGGTGCCTTGGCACTTACTAGAGGAAGTCAACAACAAATTTATCAAAACAGCCTTTTAACTAAATAAAGATTTTTTTTTAATGAGGGTGATAAGGTCTCAGTCAAACACATTGGCCAAGGTTGGACTGGGATCATCATACCCTTCACCATACCATCATTTCATAAAATACATTGTTATGTGATTGAAATGGAATTCATGAGCTAAGTTTCATGAGTGTTTATGCATTTCTGTATAATTTCGTTCTATGAAAAAAATTATCTATTAAACATCACACCTGTAGTTTGGTGACTAACTGATAAAAAAGGAAAATGGTTTATGACTCATACATTGCGACAAATAAGTTTATGTGTCTATGGGAATACATTATCAATAGCTCTTAATAATATAATGCCCAAGGGGCACCCTATACCAGTATACTATCATCCCAAGGTGATAACACTTCAGGTAAACCAAGCTTAACACAGTTATGTGTCTCATCACATGAACATTTGTCTCAAATGGGAATCAAACCCAAAATGACCATTGGTTCAAAAAGTCACAAATGAACCAAATGAGATAGATATACATATAGTTCTTATGGCACACCAGTTGACCTAAATCAGATAGATATATCTCATTTCTTAAACTAATATTTATTCAGGACTATGTATTGGACTATATAAATGAGCTACCAGACCAATCAGAAGTATTGAAATCAATCATATTTTGGCATTTATGTTTGTTGTTTGATTAGATTATAATTTACATTCCATTGTGAGTCATTCACAAGGACCATAAAATAACTGCTTTGTGCTTTGATTGTGATATGAGTAAGAAAAATGTAATTTGTTTATTTAAAATGGTGATAAGACATTATTGATATTGATACTTTCGTTATGTTCGATCTTCACTGATATATCATACTAGCTTTTGCCCGCGACTTCGTCCGCGTGTTTAAATTTATACATACAAAAGTTTTTTCCCGCTAACTCCCGTTCCCGTGGGAATTTCTCAAAATACAGCCATAACTAAACTTTATATTTACTAAGGTACCTGCATGCCAAATTTCAAGCGTCTAACTTAAGCGGTTTAGATTTTTCATACAAAAGGATTTTCCCGCTAATTCCCGTTCCCGTGGGAATTTCGGGAATTCCTTTCTTAGTGCACCCCTACGGTACCTAAGCTACGTCCCTTCCAAATTTCAAGTGCCTACGTTTAGCCGTTTGGGCTGTGCGTTGATATGTCAGTCAGTCAGTCAGTCAGTCAGTCAGTCAGTCAGTCAGTTTCTCCTTTTATATATATAGATTAAAAAAAAATTACAAACATATAGCCCGTTAAAGTTACGCGTGACGTCACGCCGTGTGGCATTTTGTCGCACGGACTGACGTCATAGACTCCCACTCCTAAATTTTGATGTATTGTAGTCGTGTGTAAATATACATGTCCAATATATTTTTGTAATTTAAAATACGGACTAAATATAATGTAATTATTTCGACCCTGGAAACATTCCTATTGAGCCACCAGGTCAGTCAAGTCATATAATTCTTCTTCTTGTTTCAGAGTAGAATATTAATCGGATAATAATCAAAGATCAACAATGGCTGAAGTGGGATTCCCCGGGCAGCACACCACCACAACTACGGTGACCTCTAGCACCGTGGTGCAGACCAACCTGCGGTTCGACCCGCAGTACATCAAGACTATACCGGGTATACTCAAGATTGTCCAAGTTGTGAGTAGCTGTGTTAATTTTTATTTTATTTATTTACTAGCTGTGCTTGGGATGTAAAGGCCTATCATCATTTCGCTTCAAGCCAACCTCACCTGCCCGTGGTACATCCTGCCGAAAAACAAACGAGGCGCTGGCAACCAATTGGCGGCCGTATAACCATCACAATTGACAGCGTAGCTAAATACCACAGACCGATGACGGGCAGCAGCGTCACCGGAGCGAGAAGCTACGCTAAGCTAGATTATGGGTATATCCTCCAGTTTGTGTTGCCCTGTGGCGAACAACTGGAGAGGCCTATGTCCAGCAGTGGATTGTGATAGGCTGATGATGATGACTAGCTGTGCACACGTCGCAAATTCGCGGTCGGTTGCCAAAAATAACGGACTTCCATAAATGGTGCCTAAATTTTAAGTAAACCTCTAGAAATACATTGGTGAAAACCGCATTCAATTCCATGCAGTAGTTTTGGCGTGATGCGCGTTCAAACATACAGACAGATAAAAAATTCTCTATAATTCTATAAAATTGTAAATAAGGATATTTTACAAACTAGGCCAACAAAATAAAAACAAAGTAATGACTTTAAAAAGCTTTAATATCCTCTGCTTAAGCAAGGTGACTTAGAAAGTTAAGTACAATTAAAATTAAGTAATTACTTACTATTACTCGTATTTTAAACTTTGCTTGGAACCTTGCGTGCATCTGAAAAAGAAATTCTCAAATTACAAATAGGTATTTTTTATGATCTGCAATTTTAGTTATTCGTTATATGAGGCATACGTCTAATAAATTTTTTCCCTTTTTAAATAAATAAAAGAATAACAATCTTTATAAGAATAAGAAAAATCAGACATCACATACATTACATTTCCCTGATCCAAAGTAGCTGTAATAGCTTGAGAATTTATGATATGGGTATCAGCCAGCAGAACAACGAAGATACCACAAAATATATAAATTTTTAAACATCCAGACTCGGAAAAAACACCAATGTCCATCACACAATTAATGTTTGGTGGGAATCGAACCCTTGACCCTTGGTTTAGTAGGCAGGGGCACTTTCAAATGACGCCTTCAACACATCAAAACATGCGGCTCCCGAACTTATTATTGCGGGTGAAACCTCAAGATTTGGCCACAAGTCTTTCTTATAAACATCTATAATAATATTCCACCTTACTAAGTTGTTATAATAACTACAATATCTTCACCTTCACCCTTGACGCAATCGATTCGTAATGCCAAGGGTTCTGCGCACAGTGTGGGAGAATCGACAGTGAAGTAATAACATTTATAGTCATTAGCCTGCCAACGTCCACTGCTGGACGTAGGCTAGATATGACAATTTTATTGCCATTTGGGGGACTTGCCTTGTCACCACGCTTGGCAGGCGGTGACCGCAGTAGGTTTTATTTGTATCTAGGTAAACGCTGCCGTTTCCTGATATTCCCTCAGTCGTCTTCTACGACACCCACGGGATGAGAAGGGGTAGTTCTATTCTAAATCCGGATACTACGCGGACATAATAACTCTCCTTTTTTTATGCCGAGGAAAATGCTTTTGGGCGTCCCCGTCACCCGGGGGGTGAGTCCGTCACTTGTGTTATGGGTATCAGAACAACGAAGGTACCACAAATAAATACTTAAATACAAATATAAACACCCAGACACGGAACAAACACAAGTGTTCATCACACGAATGTTTGTCCCGGGTGGGAATCGAATCCACGGTTCACCACACCTTTGGTTCAGAGGGCAGGAGTCACTACCAATTGAGCCACCGAGCCAGCCAAAAAATTTTTACAAGTTTCGGTTCCATTCGAAGGGAGCTAGGTCCTCCCGAGGTGTGATACTTTTTAGCCGGAGCCATTGCTCCGAGCTGACCTGAGCATGGGTTGCGTTAAGTCCCGACGGGCAGTCGTGGCAGTCTTGGCCCAAGGCTCCATGACACCAACCATTAGGCGCTTGACGGAGGGACCGGGGCTTTTTAGTGGGTATTCCCTGCCTCATTTCCATCCCGACTTCCCGAGGCAGGGTGTCGCCCTTCCGTTCCTAAGGGCGGCGTGAGTCCCACATACCTCGTGACTCCCCCGGGTGGCGGGGATGCGTCAAAGCATTTTTCCCAGGGTTAAAAAAAAAAAAAAAAGAAAAAGGTCCCGACGGGATACCAACCCTCCTCAGATGAGCGCCTGTAAAAGACCACCGTTAGGTAGTGAGCCACATAACCTAGATATCCCGTACCCAAGGTCCTGTATATATATGCGTAAATATACATTCCTGACGACAAAATAAATAAAAAAAAGGGGTAAAAGTTAGAACGGGCATACTTCACTGGTAACTTAGTAGTTCAAGGCGGTGACGTAAGCATACAACCACGCCATTACGTCACTCGTCAATCTCGTAAAACGTTCGTTTACCTTCTATACTTACTGTACATATACAGAACTAAACGATTATCGTAAAATCGCGTTGACGTAATCAATGACTGAGATTTAATAGTATTTATACCTACCTATTTTTTTGGTAGGGCATAGAATAGCGAATCTTCGGTCGAATTGAGCCGTCCGGGGAAGGACCTCCAACCTATAGAATACCGCAGCGAAATGACCTCCGGGTCTTGTTTCTGCCGGTGATTAGGGTTTCCGGAGCTCGTGGGAGGTTAGGATTGGGCCGACATGGCGGTGGCAACTGACCAGTTACTTGCCCGTTGTCAAAGCAACTTGGGCTTCTCTTTCGCTTTCCATCAGGCGTAGGGAAGCCATTATGTCGAGCTACTAGGTATAACACAAAAAAGGGACTTCAATTTGGGCAGGGCACTATGTCTTGTGTCAGATACAAGCTTATCATTATAGGTATACAATAAAACAAACTGAAAAGAAAAAAACAAGCACTTATGTGTCATAAGTGGTTTATAATTTTATAGTATTAGGTATACTACCTGTGCTCAATGTGCTCATGACTTCGTCCGCGTGGACGTAGAGTTTCATCCCCTATTTTATAAGGAGGAGGACATATCCTTAGGGGTAGAATTGGATCAAAATCCTTTCTTAGCGGATCCCTACGTCATAACATCTATAATATCTTCATGCCAAATTTCAGCCCGACTCGTCCAGTGGTTTGGGTTGTGCGTTGATAGATCACTATGTCAGTCAGTCAGTCAGATTAAATATTGAAACTATAAATAGGTATACATTACGGTTATAATGCGCTCATGGCCATAGAAGTCGCCTGGGCGATGATGCTGCCCGCGGCAACGTTGCCAAAACAAGACATAGCCAGTGCCGCCAGGCTGCCGGCGACGATGCCGGTCGTCGCAAAGCCGAGCTTCGCCAGCAACCATACACCCTGTTAAATTTAACATAAGATGATGTGCCACAATAAAAACAAAAGAAATGTAAGGGAGTGGCCTATCATCTTTTCACTCCAACCCAAACCCACCTGCCCGTGGTGCATCCTGCCGAATAACAAACGAGGCGTTGGCAACCGACTGGTGGCGGTATAATCATCACATTTGAAGGCATAGCTAAATACCACAGACCGATGACGGGCAGCAGCGTCACCGGCGCGAAAAGCTACGCCCTGCGATCGCCAACCCGCCTGCCCATCAGCGTGGCGATTATGGGTATATCCTCCAGATGTTTGCCTTATGTGGCTACCGGCCAACAGCTGGAGAGGCCTGTGTCCAGCAGTGGACTGCAATAGGCTGATGATGATTATGGAAATCGGAAATAACCACGAATACTATTTAACCATACTTAAGCGTGGAGATTTTGTCGTTTTCTTTTTATTGTAATGGAAATTAATCACAATATTATTATAATATTATATATATTGACAGGCTCGGTGGCTCATTTGGTAGTGACCTCTGCCCTCTGAGCCAAGTGTCGTGGGTTCGATTCCCGCACAGTACAAACATTTGTGTTCATGAGCATGTCTGTTTGTATTGGTCTGGGTGTTTTCTATGTATAATATGTATATATTTACAAAAAAAAATGTATCTAAGTAAGTTTATCAGTTGTCTAGTACCCATAGTACCTACAAGCTTCGGCTTAGTTTGGGGCTAGGTGGCGCTGAGTGGCCCAGCGTGGCATGTCTTGGGTTATTTATTTATTTAATAGTTTTAACAATCGCTATAAAATCGAATCGTTACCTTTCCTGTCCAAACGACGAACCCTGCTAACACCTGCACTATGCATGTAGCCACTACGTTGCCCATTTTTCAAGTGTAAAATGAAAATTACGACGATATCCAACAAAATGGCTACCCCGGTACGCGAAACAAAACGTGTCGGATAGCTTTTTATATCAACTCTCACTCAAGATTTCATCAACTATATAGAATTTCACGCCAAGCCTTGGGGATATTTCAGGGCATAGACAAACAGTCAAAGACGATTTTTTTTTAATTGGACGACGTGTTAACTCACAGCCGTGGAACTTTTCAGGGTATAGACAAACAGTCAAAGACATTTTTTTTTTAATTGGACGACGTGTTTTTACGCCAGTTGCGAACCTAGCGCTGATATTACAATCGCCGGATAAGTTTAACAGATTGTAAAAAAGGGTTATACCTACATTACTCTTGATCACAAAAGTCATTGAAGGAAACCTTACCAGAAATGTCGAACGAACTGAAATTTTGGAAATTTGCAAAATAAATATGACAGGTTGCAACCTGACTTATTAATCATAAAAACGCAGTTTAGAGAAATTCGAAAAGGTAATTCCCCTAATTCCTTGTGGGTTGGTAGTGTTGTCAATTTGACGGATAGCGATAGGTGTTAAAGTACACTACCTTAAAATTAGTTTCTGCTTAGCCCAATGGTTGACTGGTAGAGAATGCCTATTTGGCATTAAGTCCGCCTTTTGTACACAGTTTAATTGTGCAATAAAGATTAAATAAATAAATTAAAGGCCTATTACACTACCCAATTTCAAGGGATCCTAACCCTAAATAAGATTTTGGGTGATCGGATCATCCCGATCTGCCTAGCTACCTAACCGCTCTGCCGATCGGGTGATGTAATAACATTTAGGGCGATTATCACATATCAACTGATTTAGGGACCGATTCTCAGAGTAGTGTAATAAACTCCGCACTAACTAGGGTACACGCCCACCCGGCATGCAGGGCACTTAATATCGTGTGGTGTAATATGCCTTTTTAATCGACTTCGAAAATGGAAGAGGTTCTTTTCTAAAAGTATTTGTATATTGATAGCGGCCATTTTTTGTTGATTTGCCATAGAGCCGTTGGTTACGCAACTGCACTGTACTGAACGCCAAGCTTGTTCCAGGTATGCAGCCTGATAGGGTTCATCTGCATCCAGTGCTCGTGGCTGAGCTCGTTCGGCAAGGGCGTCTTCTTCAGCTGGATATCCATGATCGCCTTCTGGTTCACCGGCATCCTGCTCGGGCTGTACCTGTTCCACATGGTGGAGAAGTTCTACAAGATCCCTTGGCTGAAGATGGAGTTCATCTTCTGCGCGCTCTGGACGGTGCTCTACCTCCTCGCGGCCATATTGGCTACGACTGTCCACGATAACCCACACTCTGCTGCTGCGGTGAGTACCTCCACGTGAAGCGTAGCGTGTCTTGGCCTCGTGTAAAAAAATTGTTTGGGGGCCCTTAGGCAGGGAAAAAAATTGACTCGAAATTTGGGAAGTCTGTATTACTTTTACTCATGCACTTTGGGGGCTTCTATGGCCTGGGGGCCCCGTATAATTGATACGGCAGATACGGCGGTAGCTACGACCCGGAGGTCATTTGGCTGCTGTATTCTATAGGGTAGAGGTCCTTGCCCGGACAGGCAGCTCAATTCGAGCGAAGATTTATTATGCCCTACCTCTCTCAATGCCCTCAATAGTGATTGCTATACCGCCACCGATCGGGCTATGTCCAGGGGACTTCGATGGGCTGACGATGATGATACATTTGCAGTTCTTCGGTTTCGTGGCGATGGTGGCGTACGCGGCAGACGCGTACCTCAAGTGGGTGGCGGCGCGCGCCGGCGGGCTGGCGCAGGGCACGCGCGTGGTCAGCAAGCAGACCACGTCCACCGTGGAGGCGCCGCCGCCGCGCGAGGGGTACTAGCTCCACTCTGACAGTAAGGAACCCTGTCTTTACCCACTTACTGACCGTCATCCGACCGTAGGTGTCGTAGAAGACCAAGGAAATATCAGGAAACGGGCAGCAGTGTTTACTTCTTTTTTAATTCGCCGGAGAAAATGCTTTGTGGCATCCCAGGAGGGTTGGTGACCGCAGTAGGCAACCAAGATGGTAGGGAGACAGGGAGTAGGTACCCACTAAAAACCGTGGCATTTGTCAAGCACGGTGGTGCCCAGGTCCTTATGATTCATAACTGCCTTGGATCACGGACGGGGCCAGCCATTCCTGACATTCTATCTTCTAGTTGGTCCTATTCTAAATCCGGAAACTACCTATTGTAATTTTGTAAGATCAAAACAAGACAATAGGGATGTTTCCAAGGTCGAATTAATTGCATTATATTTAGTCCGTATTTTAGATTTTAAAAATATATTGGACACGTATTTTTACTTTTATAATTTTAACAAAAAATAACAAAGATACAAGCCTTTTACGTCACTCAGTGGCGAAAAACTCTCACTCTTTGACGTCACGCGTATTTTTTTTTCTCTTTGTAATTTTTGGTCTAATCCACAAATGTAAAAATATGTGTCTTTTATTTTGTAACAGTCTAAAAGACGGACTAATTATTTTTTGCCTATTGTAACTTGAATAAAATAGGTGAAATTAACCTTTGTGTAGTTTCAGTTTTAATGGGGAAATACCGTTTATATTATAAATCCAGATATGAAGTAATTGATACAAATAAATCTCTGGATGGTGATTATTATTAGATACGAGTATACACACAATCATAAAACAGCAAATGAAATGCCATTGGTGAATTACCCATTGGTGAAATTAATTAGTGGTGTGATAACATACGCAACGTAATCATAGAACGTATGCGATAATGAATGGGTGTGAATGTGCTTTGTCACGAATAACGAGCATACTCGATAAACGCTCACATATAGTGTTGTATAAGAACTGTGTCCTTTAGTTCTCATTTTGCGATTAAGTCCTTTTTGCAGAACTAAGGACTAATTAATTTTTCGGTTTGTCACAGTTTTTAACACTATACACTTTAAACATTCACATACAAAATCTAACTATATGGCAGCATTTAAAAAAAAAACCTACCTTATTAAATGGTGACAGTGGGACTGGGACCACCTCGGGAGACTTTCGAACAAAAAAAGAATTTTTCAAATCGGTTCACAAGTCTCGGAGATATGTGGTACAAACATACAACAAAAAAAAAACAGTCTAATTGAGACTCCTCTTTTTTTAAAAGGCCAAATTTCTGGTTTCAGAGCAAATTCGTGAAGCGTGGCGGGTTATTTGAAAGTGCAGTTATTCACAAAGTAGCAGTTACAGCAAGATTTCATCTAAACATTGCTAGCAGTATTAATTAAACTAACTATTGACATTCGTTTGTAAAACCTCAAATCATGCACGTTGTATTGTGATCTTGGCCCCTACCACTTAAAACGAAAACGATCGTTCGTTGAACGGATCGCGTACTTTGGTACCATAAATCCCGCTCATTTGTCCCTCCCGTGTTCGAATATACGAACTAAAATTCGTCAAAACACTATTTTAATTCATTTAATTCATATATAAGAACACGGGAGGGACAAAAAGGAGATAATTATTTTGCAAAATTACACGATCCGTTCAACGAACGATCGTTTTCGTTTTTGGTTGGCAGGTGCCCTGAATACGTGGCCGCTCACGCTTGACCAGTGTTTATTATCATGATGGGCAAGTCTCACGGAGTGAATATTGTAGTCTTATTAATCCATCTTGATTTCTTGAACAAAGTTTTATTGTTATTTATTAAAGTATGTTTATTTAGCCATTAGACCAACCTGGCACCGCCTGGTCGATCGGTGTTCACTTGTTGTCTACGGTCCACTGGTGGACGTCGCGTGGACAACCAGTATAAGTGGTCCACGAATAGTCGATGAGTCTGTTCAAATTTTCCATACAAATCCATATAAAGAATACTGTGTGCCTAGCACAAATACTTTCGAAAAAGTATGCGTAACGTAACTGTCAACTGTCAACACAGGGCGATCATTTTCAGTACGTAAACGTAGTACCTCTTACGCACGATAGGGGCGCTGTACCAAGTTTCATACAAATGTTTACGGTAACGTTACGCATACTTTTTCGAAAATATTCGTGCTAGGCACACTGCTCGAGGCGAGGCGTACTGGTCGGGGAGCCGGGTTTCAGCTGTAACCTTCAATTAGCCGGACAGATTATACAACGAAGTTCTATCCTTTAGAAAACAACGGATACTCCGTGAGATTATTCCCCTACTGTATATTTATGTTATACAGTTAGTCATACTAAAATGTTATATTTTATCATCTAAATGTAACTGATTTATTGTTGATTTCTATCTATAAGTTAGATTAAGCTTCAACAATGTACCTTCATATAGTTTTTATTATTAATATCCGTTTTTTTTTACTTAAGACTTACAGATTTTAGTCAATAATGTAATGATATAACTAACTTTACGTTTTGTTTTAAATATCTTGTCGATTTCATTTCTTAACTTAAGCTTTACCAATTAACTTATGTGTATACCCGACCGACGACAGAATAAATATAAACACATAAGTTTTGTCAGAAACAGCGATTAGTGCATTTTTGTGTAAAAAAAAATTAAGCTAGAAAAACACAAATTACTTGGAATTCAAGTTTTCAATTAAATACATAAAACGCATTTTTAAGCGTAACATTATTCGATACTTATGGTAAATAAAACTTTTATCGGACGACTGCTAACCAAAGAATGAATAATTTTATGTCAAGGCGTGGTATCTTTTCTCAAGTAAATGTCAATATGTACACGAAACGTATTTTATATATGATTTGAAGCCACCGAACTTGACGAGGCTAGTAGTCTAATAGTACAGTCAGCAGCCGATATAGGTAACCTTTTTCCTACTCTCATTCATCTGGTGTGTTTTTTGACCAGTAGTGTGTGCCCGATATGTGTGCCTACATATCGGGAGTTTGGATCCTTTAAAAACTACCGTACCTATGCCATTAGGTACAGCAAGCGCATAGATACATTTAAGCATACCTACATTTTATATTATGCATTTAACTTTGCATATTACTGTTCTAAAAGCACAAGCGACAGGAAAATTATTATATAAGAGCTATAATTAAATGTGAAAATTATGACGTAGTTATTTTTAACAAATTACAATCATGACGAAATAAATATACCTACATATTGTATTTTTTTGGAACTTTCTAATCTGTATAGTATTTTTTATATCAAATTGTGTAATGAACACGTAATATCGTTCGATTATCAAATCGTGTTATGAAAATTAATAATAAAGCTATCGTGAACATCAAATTTATATACGAATTAGTATCAATTTAAAATGTTTGTTAACCATTTTCTGTGACTTTATCACAGCGTATGTATCACTGCAAAACAGATACAAGGTCGATTTGACACAATATCATGCTGATCTGTCTGACGGCGTTATTCGGGGCTTATTTGCCACATATCGTTATCTGTCAGATAGCCAGTGGTAGTATTACATATTTTATTGGGATTATTACCACAGGCGAACATATTAATTAGCTATTTTTGTAACACTTTTTGCACATACTACTCTAAAATATAATGTGTACACCCATAGATACAAGTATCGATACGCTTGCGGCCGAACTAACTTAATTATAGCTAAAGTTATTTACTGTAGCGAGTAGTTTTGATCCGCGTCACTATGTGCCTTTAACATATACCCACCCTGTATAACGAAAAGGAGGCAATTTTGTATCTTAATATTTTGTGTATGTACAGTCGGACACAAAAATTGTATGTGAAATACAGGAAAATAGTCGATCCATCCACCGAACGATCGCTTTTTTGTTTGTTCAATTGTTAGTAGGGCACCAGGTTCAATCGTCTACTATGAGTAGTGGTAGATATTAATTTTGCGCTCACCTCACACACAACTTTTGAGTCTTGACTATACAAAGATACATGTAAAATACGTAATGCACTACTAATTATAATTAGTGATAAAAAAATGACAATTATTGTAAAAAAGTTTTGATAATTTACTGTAAATTTATATTTCGTATTTAATATTTATCAGCTTTTTTAAAATCTGTATAGCGAATGTTCCTCTTATTCTCTCTAAATTGTGTTTAATTGATTGCTCAAATGGCTTAATTGTTCTGAAATGTCTATTGTAATTTAATTCCATAATAACAGGTGATATAAATCTCAACATTCTTTTTATTATATTTGTTAATTTAATGTGTTCAATGTTTGTTAAAACGCATGTCTTAAATTAAGGGTGTTGATGTGAATTTTTACTATTTCTATCTTTTATATTTCTTGCCCTTACGTGGTTTTAAGAGCAGTCCGTATATAAATTTTGCTAGTACCTACGTAAAGGCATTGTCTCAAATGACAAGTGATTTATTTGATTGTCTTGTCTGTTGCCGCAGCGACTTAGGTTACTGCTATAAACATTTACTGCCCTTTCAAAGTTTTGAGTTTATTCTTCTACGAAATTTACAGTTTTGCTATAGTACTGGCCTAATTATTAGGTTTCAAATATGTACCCAGTTCAAAAGATCATTTCTAGTAGACCTATGTACGAAGTATAAAGCATAGCATCCCTTGACGGGATTTATTGATTGTACAGAGAGATCCGATAAGTGATGTGGAGAGATAGAAGTTGCTACAAGTTGCTATTATATATTTGGTTTGAATTACTGTAACGTGTAACTGTTTTGTACGCGCCTGTTTACTGTTCTTGTACGTGTCAACTTATGTGTTGCCAATAAATCTTTTTCTATTCTGTTCTACTGTTGGTTCTCCCGTTATTCTAAGTTCAACAGCACAAATTATAGGTCCAGTACTATTAGCAAGGTTGCAAAGAGCGTACGCTTATAGCATTTACATAACGCTTTTCAAGTATTTTAATAGTATTTTTATTGTTACGTGTACGTACATTATAAGCCGACTTAACAACGAACAAATCAATCGGTATCCCCAACGCGAGAGTGCCTTAATTGAATGTATTTTAAGAATTTTATTAATGTTTCTAAAATATCTTATAACGGGTTGGATATCACTTAGGCTTATGGCACGCAGCAGTGCCAGCACTTAGGCACGGATAGGCTTTGTTTCAATATTTCGGCCAACATTTTTTTTTTTTATGTAAATAAATATTAGACAACATCACATACATTGCTCTAATCCCAAAGTAAGTAGCTTAAGCACTTGTGTTATGGGTATCAGAACAACGAAGGTACCACAAATATATACTTAAATACAAATTATAAACACCCAGACACGGAACAAACACAAGTATTCATCACACGACCCTTGGCTCAGAAGGCAGGGGTCACTACCAGTTGAGCCACCGAGCCAGTCATCATGTCATTTGTCATGTGTACTGTGTTTGTTAAAGGTAGTGTCCACATTTGGCTCAAATTCAGCGGCTAACTTTTCTTCTAGCTCGCCTCATTATATATCCACTTCACGCTCAATAGCAATGGAAAACGATGGACAAATTGTTTGTTTTTAAACGGTTTTTTTTTGCCATAAATCCCACCCATTTGTCCCTCCCGTATCCGTATAAACGAACTCAATTCAACAGCAGTGGACTGCAATAGGCTGATAATGATGATGAATAGCGAATCTTCGCTCGTATTGAGCTGCCCGTCCAGGGAAGGACCTCCACCCTATAGAATACTGCAGCCAAATGACCTCCGGGTCGTGTTTCTGCTGGTGAGTAGGGTCTCCGGAGCTCGTGGGGAGTTAGGGTTGGGCCGGCATGGCAGTGGCAACTGACAGGTAACTAACCAGCTACTTGCCAGTTGTCACAGCGACTTGGGCTTCTCTTTGGCTTTCCATCAGGCGTAGGGAAGATTATGTCGAGCTACTATAAAAAAAAAAGATGAACTCAATTCCTGAACGAAGGGAGATAAGAGAATATAAAAACCGAACGATAATTTTTTCATACGAAAGTGATGTCCAACGCATTACAAGATAACTATTTCCATTGTATTTATTAAGTTAACATATATACATTTATTTTTGGTGTATTTTATGAGAATGTCATGTTATCTCAAGTGTTGCACCCGTATAATAAATATTTACACTGTACATTTACAAAATGTTTCTTACTATTTATTCAATTTCTAACATTCAAATAAACGTTGATGCAATGTTATCTGGTTGTTTTAAATCTGTCCTCTATACAGGGTGTTTCTTTTAAGGTATCAAGCCGGCGCGATCTGTTGTAGTTTTCGAGAAAAAAAAAAAAAAATTTTTTTATGATCTCTTGACCTGGCTTTAAATACCTGAAACTGGTTTTCAAAAGCTCGCGCCGGCTTGACACCTTAGAGGAAACATCCTGTACCTATATTATACATATCTCACCATCATCACCATGCAAACGTCCACTGTTGGACATAGGCGGAGAGGCCTATGGGGGGAGCCCCATGGCAATATTGATTTTCTAGGATCAAAATAATTACATTATATTTAGTCCGTATTTTAGATTATAAAAATATATTGAACACGATTTTTCGTTTTTTAACAAAAAATAACAAACAAGACATCAAAATTTAGGAGTCTTTGACGTCACTATGTGGGAAAAAACTCCCACGCTTTGACGTCACGCACAATTTTAACAGGCGTTTAATTTCTTTGTCATTTTTGGTCTAATTTACAAATGAAAAAATACGTGTCTTTTATTTTTTCGAACAATCTAAAAGACGGACTAATTACATTTTTTACGGCAACAGGCCTTGTCTTCTGGGGCGATCTGCCTTAGTCACCACGCACGGCGTGTTGGTGACCGCAGTAAGTTTTTATTTTATAGCTTATTTGCTTAAGGAGTTCAATCGAGTAATGCACAGAAATTCTTTATTAATAAATATATTAATTTAAATGCAATGCAATAATGTATATTATTAAATAGTCAATACTCATTTGTATGTACACTTACATCTAAAACTTCAACCTCTTTATATCTTCTATTTTGAAATCGGTCCTGAAAGAAAAACAGAAAAATATTAAAAATTTGCACGTTGAGCATAATATACTTAGTATAGTGAAACCAAATCTTAAAAATGGATATGCTTTGAACACTAAGTTAAAAATTGATTGTGTCAATCTTTCAAACTGTTCCTAAGGCGACGACAGGGGAGGTCTGAAGTCACCTGATGACAAAATATCACTTCAGTTCATACACACCGCACCACCAGGGATAGGTATCACAGGTGCGTTGCCGGTCCTTCGAAAATTTGTAGGCTCGTTTTTTAAAGGTCCCTAAGCTACCTACGCTGTGGAGTTAAGGTTGACTTTGTTGTTCTGTTTTGGATAGATGCTTTGATGCGCTTCGATTTTGCGCTAGTAAAACTTGACCTCAAGCTGTAAGTAACCTGCGCCAGCCGCGACCTACCTGCGCGTCAGTATGTCCCGGACGAGCGTGGGCGCGAGGCGCGCGTGCGGCGCCAGCGCGTCGGGCGCGTGCGCCAGCCGCTCGAGCGCCAGCAGCGCCGCGGCCTGCGCCAGCCGCGACCTACCTGCGCGTCAGTATGTCCCGGACGAGCGTGGGCGCGAGGCGCGCGTGCGGCGCCAGCGCGTCGGGCGCGTGCGCCAGCCGCTCGAGCGCCAGCAGCGCCGCGGCCTGCGCCAGCCGCGACCTACCTGCGCGTCAGTATGTCCCGGACGAGCGTGGGCGCGAGGCGCGCGTGCGGCGCCAGCGCGTCGGGCGCGTGCGCCAGCCGCTCGAGCGCCAGCAGCGCCGCGGCCTGCGCCAGCCGCGACCTACCTGCGCGTCAGTATGTCCCGGACGAGCGTGGGCGCGAGGCGCGCGTGCGGCGCCAGCGCGTCGGGCGCGTGCGCCAGCCGCTCGAGCGCCAGCAGCGCCGCGGCCTGCGCCAGCCGCGACCTACCTGCGCGTCAGTATGTCCCGGACGAGCGTGGGCGCGAGGCGCGCGTGCGGCGCCAGCGCGTCGGGCGCGTGCGCCAGCCGCTCGAGCGCCAGCAGCGCCGCGGCCTGCGCCAGCCGCGACCTACCTGCGCGTCAGTATGTCCCGGACGAGCGTGGGCGCGAGGCGCGCGTGCGGCGCCAGCGCGTCGGGCGCGTGCGCCAGCCGCTCGAGCGCCAGCAGCGCCGCGGCCTGCGCCAGCCGCGACCTACCTGCGCGTCAGTATGTCCCGGACGAGCGTGGGCGCGAGGCGCGCGTGCGGCGCCAGCGCGTCGGGCGCGTGCGCCAGCCGCTCGAGCGCCAGCAGCGCCGCGGCCTGCGCCAGCCGCGACCTACCTGCGCGTCAGTATGTCCCGGACGAGCGTGGGCGCGAGGCGCGCGTGCGGCGCCAGCGCGTCGGGCGCGTGCGCCAGCCGCTCGAGCGCCAGCAGCGCCGCGGCCTGCGCCAGCCGCGCCACTCGCTCGCGCGCGCCCGCCGCCGCGCCGCCCGCCCAGCCCGCCAGCCGCCGCGCGCGGCGCTCCACCACCAGACCGCCCTCCTGCGAGCCCACAACACGCAAATGATACCTTTAGCACCCACAAATTTCGTATTAAAGTGCATTGGAACCGTAAAAGCCCTATCCGGCTCGAAGGACCATGTAGAAAACTGGCGGTCGAATGTAGAGAAACACCTCGGAGACACTTTAAACTCTTGTGTTATCTATATGCAGTTCGCTTTACTGCATCAGCTGCATCGCTCACCCTGTCGTAGTGGTGGTGCAGCAGCCGGGCCTCGGCGCGCGCCGCCAGCTCCGTGACCAGCGCCAGTAGCGCGGCGTCCGCGGTGCGCGCCGACAGCGACGCCCGCGCCGCCTCCGCCAGCGTGTCTAGCGCCAGCGGCAGCGCGTCCGCATCCTCCTCCATATCCTCTGCAACACCCACGGGAACATCTCAAAAACCCTCACGGGTGCGACATCAACAGTTCCGACAACTTACAATAGTGTGATAGCGCACAACTCCATCTATGGAAGTTAGTTGGAACTAAAGTTACAATACAGGGTGTAAAAAAAGTATGAGCCATATTCAAGGGGGTGGTTGTTAATCGAGGTTAGAATACAGAAAAAATATTTTTGTTTTTAGTAAAAAACTTTTTTGTCGTCTAAGAGCTTCAGCTACTAATTATTGACAAAGTTCTATGGCACAAATAGTTCTCAGCCCAGGCCAGGAGCCTCGGCTTCAACGCGGCCTTCAGACTGTCCAACGCAGCGGCGGCCGCAACACCCAGTCCCGCGGCGCACGACTGCAGGCGCTCTGAGTCCTCACCTGACACTTATATTAATCTTACCTGGATCTAGTCCCGGGTCAGCGATGTACTAAGCCCAGGCCACGAGCCTCGGCTTGAGCGCGGCCTTGAGGCTGTCCAACGCAGCGGCGGCCGCAACACACAGTCCCGTGGCGCACGACTGCAGCCGCTCTGAGTCCTCACCTCACACTTATATTAGTCTTACCTGGATCTAGTCCCGGGTCAGCGATGTACTCAGCCCAGGCCACGAGCCTCGGCTTGAGCGCGGCCTTGAGGCTGTCCAACGCAGCGGCGTGCGCGGCTCGGTAGGCGGCGGCCGCAACGCCCAGTCCCGCGGCGCACGACTGCAGCCGCTCGCGGTCGCCGGCGGCCGAGGCGAGGCCCGCCGCCTGCGCGCACGCCTCGTTCGCGAGACGCTCCGACCACTCGCCGCCCGCCTCCGCCTCGTTTGTGTGCGCCTGACGCGGAAATAGTATTTGATACAGCACTATTGATACTTTGACAATCGATCGTTTAACAATCGATAAATTTATAGTTTAACAATCGATAATTTACCAACCGATAGTTTAACACTCGATAGTTTTACAATCGACAGCCTAACAACCGATAGTTTAACAATCGATAGTTTAACAACCGATAGTTTAACAACCGACAATTAACAATCGATAAATCGATAGTTTTACAATCGCCAGTCTGACAACCGATAGTTTAACAATCGATAGTTTAACAACCGGTAGTTTAACAATTGATAAATCGATAGTTTTACAATCGATAAATTCATAATTTAAATTCGACAATTTAACAAAGTTCAATAACCGATAGTTTAACAAACGATAGTTTGACAATCGATAACTTGATGGTTAACCAATCGATTAATTCGTAGTTTTTAAATCGATAGCTTTTAAAATTTATTCCTCAGAAAGCATTTGACCACAATCACACCTGATGTTAAGTGATGATATGGCCTAGATCGGAGCATGCTTACTTAGAAAAAGCCTATTTAGTCTTGCCTTAACTTTTCCAAGTTGTATCGTATAGAAAAGACGTCAACTGGTAAAGAACTTCGCAAAAAAAAACGCAAGTTTTCATCTGACCAAGACGTTGAACGTTTTGAAAGCGATATTATCGATAGTATTGTTGATTACGGAAAATAAACAACCGATTGTTTTAGACTGTAGGTGGTAATTTTGTATTTAAGAGCTATCGATAGTATCAATAGTTTTATTATTCGCGGCGTCAATATCAGTAAATTGTCGAAATCGACAAATAAGCGAATATGATCCATTGACTGGAATATAGATGCTACTCTGATGGGTTATGGGCAAATAAAATAGGATTGACGAAGTAAACCGTGATTTATTGCAACAAGAAAGCAGACCGTTAACGTTACATTTTTGGAAGGAAGGCAACAAGAAAAAAGAAAATTTGCCACAGACAATATATAAGCTCTAGATATTTTGCATAGACAGTGGCGCTACCTTTTTTTTTTCTGCCGCGGGAAATGCTTTTAGGCATCCCCACCGTTCGGGCGCTACCTATTCGCAATCATCTAACATTAAAAAGTGTTTGGTTTATACAATTTATTCTAACACACTCACCTTATTCTTGTACTCACCAAGAACAGATCCCTCTGCGCGTCTATGTCCCTGTTGAGCCTGATGGCGAGCGAGCCGGCCGCGTCCAGCACCGCCGCCGCCGGCGTGATGCTGTGCGACGTGGGCGGCGGCGGGAACGGCAGCACGTCCTGTACCATGCCACATACACAGAACTTGATCATCACCGTATGTATTCGTGTATATTTGACTGGCTCGGTGGCTCAATTGGTAGTGACCCCTGCCTTCTGAACCAAGGGTCGTGGGTTAGATTCCCACACGGGACAAACATTCGTGTGATGAATACTTGTGTTTGTTCCGTGTCTGGTTGTTAATAATTTGTATTTAAGTATTTATTTGTGGTACCTTCTTTGTTTTGATACCCATAACACAAGTGCTTAAGCTACTTACTTTGGGATTAGAGCAATGTATGTGATGTTGTCTGTCTGATATTAGGAGGATGTAAGGGAGCGGCCTATCACCTTTTCGCTCCAAGCCAACCTCACTTGCCCGTGGTGCATCCTGCCGAATAACAAACAAGGCGCTGGCAACCGACTGGTGGCGGTATAACCATCACGATTGAAGGCGTAGCGTACGTATGACAGGCTCGGTGGCTCAATTGGTAGTGACCTCTGCCTTCTGAGCCAAGGGCTCGTGGGTTCGATCCCCACACATTGCAAACATTTGTGTGCATGAACATATCTGTTTGTATTGGTCTGGGTGTTTTCTATGTTTAATATGTATTTATTTACAAAAAAAAATTTATCCATAGTTCATTCGCGTTAAGAAAATAGTGACTCATCACCGACTGCCGGCCAAGCCACACCCCCTAGCCAATTAAAACGCTAGAAATTATAATTTCTAACGTTTTAATTGGCTAGGGGGTGTGGCTATAGTAAGTTTATCAGCTGTCTAGTACCCATAGTACAAGCTTCGGCTTAGTTTGGGGCTAGACGGCGCTGTGTGGCCCAGTGTGGCATGTCTTAGGTTATTTATTTATTTATAGCTAGGGCGCAGAGCGTAGCTTCTCGCGTCACCGGAGCGACAAGCTACGCCCTGCGATCGCCAACCCGCGTGCCCAGGCGATTTTCCCAGTGGCTGGCGAGCAACTGGAGAGGCCTAGACGCAGACTAGAATGCCTTGACGCATACACTGCAGGACATACATACATAGGGCCATGATGTGCCTGGGTTATGTGGGACCCACTCCTACAAAACAGAGAATACCCACTAAACCTGGCCGTGGTGAGTTGAGAAGGGTCGGGATGGATGTTACTGTGGCTACTGTACCTGCGGAGCCCTGAGCCAGCGGCGCAGCGCGACGGCGCCCTGCTCCAGCAGCGCGGCCGCGTCGTTGAGCACTGCGCACACGCCCTGCACGCTGCCCGCCGACACGCTGCGTCTGCGCACACACAAACACTATTGTGTTGAACGAGCAGGAGCGAGGCACCGCATTACGCCAGACACGAATGTATGCGGCACCTTATAACCACCGTTTCCAAATGCACTGGCGCATTTGGTCCTTCGAGCCTGTTTTTTTTTACGTGGGGTATCCCATTATCGGTAGACGATCTTCGGCGTCTGCAAAGGGGATGTAGAGGCTGGAGTTCGGCTGGTCATGGCCCACTTCTGCCGGTGGAAGCGGAATGAGCGAGAAAAGGACTCCCCCCTCCCCCTTATATCTAGTGCAAAATAGCTGAACTGCAAATAAAGAAAATTTTTCGATACAATATCTCTTTGTATTTCGTAGATACCCTTGTCTTTCAGATTTCTCCAAACAATTTTTCTCCTTAGTTTTCACCATAATAATAGAACATTAGCAGAAAACTTAGTAACTTGCGAACAAACTCACCTAATAGCTTTTCTGGCGATGAAAAATATATCGTCGACCAAACTGGAGTGCGTCGCGCCCGTCTGCGGGGTGGCCATCTTGAGTGCTTTGTTGACGTTCTCTTCCAAGAAGTACCTGTAACAACACGTCACGAAAACGGTTGGATATAATAGGTTATTATGGCTAAAAATTGGAATTAGACCGTCTTTCAGCTTATTAAAAAATAAAAGACACGTATTTTTTTATTTGTAAATTAGACTAAAAATTACAAAGTTATAGCCCGTTGAAATTACGCGTGACGTCACTCGGTGAGGCTTTTTACGGGAGCGAGTGATGTCAAAGACTCCCACTCCTAACTTTTGATGCCTTGTATCTTTGCTATTGTTTATTTGAATGAAAAAAGGAAAAATACGTGACTTTTATTTTTGAATAAGCTAAAAGACGGACTAATTACAATTTTTAGCCATAATAGCCTATTGATATGGTATTTCACCATCAAATCAGTCAGAAAGGGTGCATTAAAGGGTGTGTTTCTGCGAGTAAAAATATCTTTGCTATTGTTTATTTGAATGAAAAAAGGAAAAATACGTGACTTTTATTTTTGAATAAGCTAAAAGACGGACTAATTACAATTTTTAGCCATAATAGCCTATTGATATGGTATTTCACCATCAAATCAGTCAGAAAGGGTGCATTAAAGGGTGTGTTTCTGCGAGTAAAAATAGACCAATGATATTGCTCAAGTCATATTCTTCTGCTTCAATGGAACAATATCAGTGGAAAATTTTTGCCAGATTCACGCAGCCACGTTTATGTCGAAATGCTTAACGAAAATAAGTGGACGTAACCTGCAACTCTATACGCATATTAAAGCTAAAGGACATGAATGAAATGAATGAAAAATGAAGACAGTCACTCACAATTAAGAAATGTACTATAAAGGAGCAGTCTTTAATTTTGCATAAGGCTTCCTTTTAGGGATTATGTGTTCAAGATTTTATTCTTGGGATGGGAAAACATAATCTGAAAAATTAACCTCTCAAGTGTCAAATAGTGCCCCAACAAGTCCTGCGCTGTGCGCATCAAATCGCAATCAGCAATAATCTTCTCTACAGCTTCCATACTAGACTTTTTAGCCTTTTCGCTCAGCGTCGATGCGTCCGCCTGAAACAAAAGACAGATACATACATATAATAAAGCCCCTTTACCACGGCAGTTCATTTCTGCAGGATCACGCAGAAAGGACTTGAACACACAAGTTCTATACAAGCGGCAGAATCCCGTTTTCTATAAATACGATTTTTTTTTATAGTAGCTAGACATCATGGCTTCCCTAAGCATGATGAAAAGCGAAAGAGAAGCCCAAGTCGATGTGACAACTGGCAAGTAACTGGTCAGTTACCTGCCAGTTGCCACTGCCAGGCCGGCCCAACCTTAACCCCCCACAAGTTCCAGAAACCAGCAGAAACACGGACCGGATGGACCCGGAGGTCACTCTTTTTATGATATGAGAGAAAGAAGGAAGAAAGCTTGATCTAGCGTTCATGACGCCTACATGGGGCGAGACAAATGACAGGCAAGGTGAGTCTTTGTCTATCAGCCTTGATATTGCCAAAGCATTTAATAGAGTTTGGCACCGTTCTCTTCTTTCCAAGCTGCCGGTATACGGTTTGTAGCCTCGTTTGTGTAACTGGATAGCTAACTTTCTGTCCGAGTGAAAACTTCGCGTCCTTTGCGAGGGCTGCCCATCACGGTACTATTCAGCCAACGCCGGTGTTCTTCAGGGTTTTGTGCTGTCACCTATTGAAAAAAGGTTGTAAGGGAGCGACCATCATCTTTTCGCTCCAAGACACTCTTACCTGCCCGTGGTGCACCTACTGAATAACAGACGAAGCTCTGTCAACCGACTGGTGGTGCTACAATTATCATAATTGAAGGCGTATCTAAAAATCACAGGCCGATGACGGGCAGCAGCGTCACCGGAGCGAGAAACAACGCCCTGCGATCGCCAACCCGCCTGTCCAGCGTAGCGATTATGGGCAAGCATCCAGATGTTTGACCAAAGTGGCGAACAACTGGAGAGGTCTATGTCCAGCAGTGGTGATGATGATGACCTGCTGATGTGCGATGCTGGTACGTACACACAAACAAACTTGCTGTTCCAAATCTCAGGCTTCCTAAGACTGGCAATTCATTTGCTGGGCTAAGTGTAAAATTCTTTAACAAAGTACCACAGAATATTGTTGAATTACCAATACATAGGTTTAAGTCTCCTAGTAAGTCATGTCTTATGAAAAAAGGATATTATAAAATACAAGACTTCCTAGACGATAATATTACATGGACATAATGAGCTGCTCGCCTGCACTTAACAAATATTGTATTATTGTATGACATTAAAAGTATGATGATTATGTATATTTTTGAAAAAAGCCAAAATTGATGAGTTTCTTGCGGCACTTCTTCTTATCAGGCCTCATCCTTATCACGTCGAAGTGCTAGTAGGGAAAAAAAAAATTTGACGTGCAAAAGAATTTACTTGTAAATCTACTTGCAGAAATAAATTATTTTATTTTATTGTACCTCGGTCTTGCGGCGCAGGAAGGTGAAGTAGAGCATGATGGTGTTGTGCGCCAGCGCCAGCTCGACCAGCGCGGGCTCAGCCGCTAGTGGGGACAGCGGCGCGCGCGTGGCGTGCGCCGGCTGCAGGCGGCGGGACGACACCAGCTCGGCGCAGATGCGGCGTCCGCCTGCGCACACCTGCACATAAATAAATAACGCAAGACATGCCACGCTGGGCCACACAGCGCCACCTAGCCCCAAACTAAGCCGAAGCTTGTACTATGGGTACTAGACAACTGATAAACTTACTGACGATACATTTTTTTTGTAAATAAATACATATTATTCGTTTTAATAGTTCCTGAGATTAGCACGTTCAAACAAGCAAACAAACAAACAAACTCTTCAGTATTATAGTAATAGTTAAGATTGAACGGACCAAGGCTGTTATTGAATGATTCAGTATTAACGATTTTTTTAAATGAATGAAATCGTTTATTTGCATGAAAAGTGGTACAAAAGTTGGTATTAACATGATGAGCTCACATCTCTCCAGATTTATAAGTGCTTGTCTCAAGCCTATATAAATAAAGACATTGATTTGATTTATAACTCACCGTAGGCTGTATAACGGCCAACGCCCTGGGCAGCAGGCCGGGCGCGTGCGCGTGCGCAACCGCGCGGGCACGCTCAACCGCGGCCGCCGCCACCTCCAGCACGCGCGTGAACGCGTCCGCGAACACCGCCGCCTCGCTGCTGCCGTCGGGGACCACGCATGCGCGACGGATGCCCGCCTCCGCCTGGTACACAAGTCAGTTTTTTATAGTCAATCGCAGTCCGGTGGCGCCGCGGTCTTGTTCGCTTAACAATGATCGCAACGTTGTGCAACCATTGGCGCGGTCAATCCGATGATGGGTGACCAAAATTTGACACCGATTTCCTCCGTGCTTCGGAAGGCACGTTAAGCTGTTGGTCCCGGGTGCTATCTTTACCAACTCAAGATAGCAGTCATCACATCATATCAGAGATGATGATAACTCTGACGCCCAACTGGGAATGGGTATAGCTTACCCTAAGTGTTGCGCAGGTCTGATGGCCGTCGCTCTGTGTAAAAGCTTAGCCCTCGCCAAATCTCTCAGTTTGGGAAGCCGACCCTGAGACAATCGGGAAAAAGGCTAGGATGATGATGATGATCAGACTATCACAGTCCACTGCTGGACATAGACCTCTCCAGGAGTTCGCCACTTTGGGTAAACACATGAAGGCCATAATCGCCACGTTGGGCAGATGGGTTGGCGATCACAGGGCGTAGCTCCTCGCCTCGGTCACAGATTAATAAATAGTTGCTACGTTACTCCGGTGACGCTGCTGCTCGGCATCGGCGTGTGGTATTTAGCTACGCCTTCAATCGGGATGGATAAACCGACATCAGTTGGAGCGTCGTTCGTTATTCAGCAGGATGCACCTTTTATCGAAGTCTGTTAGAAATAAGATAGATTATTATACGAGTATGCAACCGTTTGTACTGGATTGAACCTCCGAACACTGTTTCAGAGGCAACATTCTCTACCACTGAACCAAACTGATCGTCAATTCTTTCACATACCTGGGTCGCCAAGTACTTGGCTAGCAGGTCGACGCCCTCCTCGGCGCGCCCGATCTGAGGGAACAGCTTGAAGAGGCGCTCCACATTGGCTGAGTCGTCCTTGCGAGCTGCCTCCTCAAATCTGGAAACATCAAGATATCAAGCGGACAATCTCCAAAAAAGATTAGTCAGCTACGAGGGAGATACGAAAGTATACGAGCAAAGGTACCGCATCGGATAATGAGGTAGCTAGTCGCGTCTTGCAGAAAGTGATTTCTCAAGGGTCGGTAACGCACCTGTGACTCCCCTGGCGTTGCGGTGTCTATGGGCTGAAGTGATCACTTACCATCAGGTGACCTTCAGGCCCGTTTGCCCCCTATGTCATAAAAAAAAAGTGACTAAAAGGGCCACAGTGTTACTAAGCAGAGAGGAGTCGCGTCGAGAGCCGATGGGCATCTCAGCAGGCGGTCCGGTCTAGGGGGTAGTCTCTGTTCAGGAGTAAAATAAATGCATTGACATTTCTGATGTTAAAAAAGTAGACAATAGGGACGTTTCCAGGGTCAAATTAATTAAGTTTATTTAGTCTATATTTTAGATTATAAAAATGTATTGTACACGTATTTTTTCTTTTTTCGTATAAACGAAGACGACGTCACTCCGTGCAAAAAAATGCCACACGGCGTGACGTCACGCGTAACTTTAACGGGCTACATCTTTGTCATTTTTGGTCTAATTTACGAATGAAAAAATACGTGTCTTTTATTTTTGAATAACCTAAAAGACGGACTAATTAAATTCTTTAGGGGCAGCGCAGAGACAGACTATCCGTGACGCACTTTTTTGCAATTATATGCAGTAACGCACACGACGCACAAAAATCTGTCGCGGATATTTCACAAACTCAACGCACACGACGCACATCTTCGATAATTCTGTCAGCAGACTTAGACGCTCTTTTTAAATGTCTCAGACGCAGACTCTATCGCACAAAAAGTGTGCCGTCTGCGCTGCACCTAACGGCAACAAGCCTATTATAGGCATCGTAGAGAATACTGACTTGCGTACGAGGTGTTCCCGCAGCGTGGCGGCGGCGCGGTCCATGGCGGCGCGCGGGTCGGGCGCGCCGCGCGCGCGCGCCGCCGCCACCGAGCCGGGGTCCATGCTCAGGAAGCGCGCCACGTGAGCCGCGCCTGCACACAGATAATGCTACATAATTTTTTTTTTTTTTTATAGTGGCTCGACATAATGGCTTCCCTACGCCTGATGGAAAGCGAGAGAGAAGCCCAAGTCGCTGTGACAACGGGCAAGTAACTGTTTAGTTACCTGTCAGTTGCCACCGCCATGTCGGCCCAACCCCAACCCCCCACAAGCTCCAGAGACCCTACTCACCAGCAGAAACACGACCCAGAGGTCATTTGGCTGCGGTATTCTATAGGGTGGAGGTTCTTGCCCGGACGGGCAGCTCAATTCAAGCGATGATTCGCTTTGCCCTACCTCTCTTACTTTAGAATAGGATCACCCCATTTCATCCCGTGGCTATGGGAATATCTGATGGTAAGTGATGTACGATATCACTACAATAAGACAAACTTATACAGAAAAAACAGATTCACTCTCGCCTTGATCATCTCATTAGTGACTACTTTTCACATGATTTTATAGAAAAGCAACAAGAGAACAGAAATCCATGAATTTCATTTACTTGTGCCATGTGACCAATTTTCATCAGCATGCTGCATGAACGGGGAAAGAGCTTGTTCCATGTTTAATTTAATTTAAAAATCGGGACATCCCCGCCAAAATCGTGTAGTCTGGCAACATTGATAATGACTCAGTAAACGATTCGCATCCTGTATCTAAAATATAAGTGGTCAAACTCAACTTTGTTTTATATTAAAATACAAACCAGTCTCATAGTCGTGTGCCTTGATAGCAGCCTCAACTCCTGCGCTGCAGAGCTGTAGGTCGATCAGATCATGCACCCGCCTTTGGCACTCCGCCACACGAGACTGCAACGAAACAATTGAGACAAATGAGACCATTCAATGTACATAAATGGAAATAGTTAATGTAAAGTAGGTCGGTTGTTAGGACTTTGTGGCAACACCCCGCATTTAGGGTGACCAGTGAAATTCAATAAATGATAACTCATCCAATACATATGCTATGTAGAGGGTTCCATTTCCTATTTCATACAAATTAATTGTGTACTATTTTTTCACTATTCTGTGACTATTCAGAATTATTTGGGCTATTAAGGACTGTCTGTGAAGCAAAGTTTATAATTTTTCATCTTCTTCTTCTAAATCTATCTATCTCTACTTTCGTTATAGAAACAAAAACTACTGAACGGATTTTAACAAAACTTGGTACAGTTATTCTTCATACTCCTGGGCAGGTTAGTGCATACTTTTCATCACGCTACGATCAGTAGGAGCAGAGCAGTGAAGGGAAATGTTCGGAAAACGAGAGACATTTTTATCTTGAACGTGCATCACACATAAACTACTGCATCGAATTGAATGCGGTTTTCACCAATATATTGCTAGAGGTCCAACTTAAAATTTAGGTACCACTTTATGGAAATCTATTATTTTTGGAACCCGAATTCCATGTGTGTGATGCCACTAGCAGAGCTAGTGCTCCATAAAAGCGTAAACCTCTACTCACTCTAGCCAGATCCAGCTGTCGAACTTTAGCACTGACATCCTTTGCCAGAGCGGCCGTCCTGTCCACCATGTCTGAAGCAGCTTGGGAGTCCGCCTTCACCGCACCCAGCTTTGTGTACGCCTGGCTAGCGGTGCGGAGCCGGCCCTCCAGAGTGCAGGCCCGGGAAAGGGCACCCGATAGTGCTTCATCTACTTCAGTCTGTGAATGGTAGAGTAAAAATATGAAACATCAATGTTAATATGGATGTAAACATCATTTGATGATAAGTGAACATTTTTTGAACTATAATTGTTTTATGTGCTGTATTATTTCAATTATTTGTAAAAACAGGTAGGTATGTAGTTGTAATCGTCACCAAACACTATTCCAATATAATAGGACTAACCTCTTCTTTCTCGATTTCGCTGAGAGCTTTCTGTAATCCTTCATCTGTAGATACATCATATTTCTCTAAGAGTAAACTTAACGACATTCTTGGGAAATTACTGTTTTATTTCATAAAATTCGATGAATCCAATCCAATCAGATTCCAACGTAAACAAATTATCCGACATTGACAGGTGTCAATGTCAAAGTAGCAATCAGCTGTCAGTTGTCGGATCAGAAAATAGTGTTTTAAAACATACACTAATAATTCCTTTTTCATAACACATCTAATGGCGAAATATTACTTCCCTACGTATACTGAAATACACTTTTTAATACAAAGCAAAAATCAATTAAGCAGAAAAACTTCAATACATTTTTAAAAATATGTAGTCAACTATAGTTGCTTCTTTCTTTTCTGGAAAAAGCAACAGAGATAGATATATATTTCACAGTCAATAATTTTTGACACAATGCCCCAAAAAGACATTCCAAACCACGAGAAAGCTACGCAACAATTTTTTATTTAAATAAAATATTGTAAAAGTTTCTCGATAAAACGAAGATTTGTCGATTTGAGTTTGTTATTTTTTTGTAGAAAAATTGATAACGATTTCAATAAAACTTGAAAAATGATTCTAAAACTTTGTGACTCGAAACATACATGTTTCGAACGTGCCTGTTAAAAATTTACCAGTGGACAAAAGTACCTACGATGTCTGTTCAACAGTAAACATAAAAACTTGTGAGATTGGAAAATCGATGTGCCGTTAATTGTATTGGACTCCTCCGGGCGCTTAATTAGCGTTTCGCAGTCCCTGGAGGATAGGTTTTGTTGTGCAGTGGAATATCAATCGTCAAAGGTAAGGGCGAGGACGGGGTATTGACATTTGCATAACTATTATCAGCAATAACACTGGGTCTTTGGGTGCAGTTGCATTCTGATGGCATAAGGGCTGTGTGCTGTGTTGCAGATTGACTCCGTGTGGGGTTGGGCTTCGCCCCCGCTGCGTTTGCAGCTGGGTAACTCGCGTGGTCACAAGAGGTGAGTGAACTCCTATAATAATTTGTACTTGTTTTTTTCGTTGACACATCTTTGCAAGATCTGATTGTAGCGCGCAGCCGCCTTTGAGTTTCTGGTGCCTTTCTTTAATATTTATATTAAAATTTATGAACACACAACTACATTCTCCCTGTTCATTTTCAAGAACCTTGGCCTTTCATGCTCTACAGTTCTAAGTTCAATCTAAATGTCTTGAAGTCTTGAGTAACTTACATTACAACATACTTTACGTACTGAAGTCTTTGAGTCTTGTAAACTGGGAAAGATTTGTGTTACTAGGTCAACAGCTGATTGTCACATAAACTTGTTATGTATGTATTCATTAATATGCTGTATTGAACACTTATCTAATTTTGTTTGTATATAATTACTTAATTTTGGAAAGTGTAATGGTACTTTACCAAATCTTAACTAATATTATAAAGCTGAAGAGTTTGTTTGTTTCTTTGTTTGAATGCGCTAATCTCAGGAACTACTGGTCCGAATTGAAAAATTCTTTTTGTGTTGAATAGACCATTTATCGAGCTAGGCTATATAACATCACGCTGCAGCTATTACAAGCGAAGAAATAATGGAAAATGTAAGAAAAAAACGGGAAAAAAATAACTATTCCACGCGGACGAAGTCAACCACATATAAAAATAAAATAAGTATGCTATTTATTTTATTTTTATTACGGATTATCCCAAATATAGCGAATGAAACAATTAAATTAAACCTAATTTTTGTAAAATTAATACTTTGGTTAATATTAACTGAGCAAAAAGATTCACATAATATCATACTTTTATTTTGTCTGTTTGACCATTTTAAACATCCAGTTTGTGTGTTGTTTATATTTAATTCAAATGTAGGTATATTGACCGCGATTAGAAATTTAAATGAATCCAGTAATGATTGTAAAATTAAAACACTTCACCTCTGTCTGCGCATGACAACACATGAATAATTATTACACACAGTTTTGTTGGGTTGCCATTAACACAATTATTCATAGTTATCTAATGTTCTCTAGACTCAAGGTTAATTGTTCTTCCTTGTGTAACAATTGGAAAGGCATAGTTTTGGTGTGAAATTACATTAATTAATTATTAAAAAGTCTGTTTTACGTCAAACGGTTGAGATGTGACGTGTTGAGTGCACTGCTGAAAAATATTTCTTTTTATTAAAAGAAAGTGACAGTAGGTGTGGGACGTGAACTGTGAAAGTTTTGAAGATATTAATTTGTGTTGAGTGTTAGTATATTGTACAAATTGTATAGAAATAATAGTTAAATGTAAATGTTGGATGTATATTTGTATTTGCTGTATATGTGTCATACTTCATTAGAACAATTTTTTATATAAGCCTTTATGGTGCTTTATAGCATAAAGTGCCGCCTCTGACATGACATAAAATTGTCTGTCCGTCTGACATGTCTTTTGACACCAAGGCAGCCTCCATTCAGCTCTGTCCAAGGTCAACCATGTCCTGGGTATTTCTAATTTCGTTGGACTAGCAGTTTTTCTGTCTCATGATGATGAAGTCACCAGGGTTCTCCTGGTGCTGAACCTTAGTGTCCAGTTGGTCCCTGCCCAGATGGGCATATTCTGTCTACAACGGAACATTTGATGTAGAAAAGTTGCCAATTCTGTCTAAAGAGCAATGGATAATGAAATCTGTGCCTCTGATGTTTAGTTAAGAAACAAATGGGGATATTGGGTGTTATTGAATCCATATGGGCATCCTGTCTCTCAGCAGATAATAGTGCATAACTGATTAACATCAGTTTTAGTGGGTGCACCCTGGTGTATCAAATGAATTTTTGTCATCAAAAAAGCTACATGTGTGACAAGGGGTCATCTTCGCTTTATGTGGGTCAGGATGGGCGAGGGCGGGTCGCCGGGCGGCGGGGCGGGCGGCGGCGGCGGCGCGCGGCTGTCGCACACGTCCGAGAAGCACCCGCGCGCCATCCTCGGCGAGCTGTCCGCGCTGCGCCGCCACCGCGAGCTGTGCGACGTGGTGCTCAACGTCGCCAACAGGAAGCTGTTCGCGCACAGGTATGCGACACTGCGCTGCTGCAGTCAGAAGCACCCGCGCGCCATCCTCGGCGAGCTGTCCGCGCTGCGCCGCCACCGCGAGCTGTGCGACGTGGTGCTCAACGTCGCCAACAGGAAGCTGTTCGCGCACAGGTATGCGACACTGCGCTGCTGCAGTCAGAAGCACCCGCGCGCCATCCTCGGCGAGCTGTCCGCGCTGCGCCGCCACCGCGAGCTGTGCGACGTGGTGCTCAACGTCGCCAACAGGAAGCTGTTCGCGCACAGGTATGCGACACTGCGCTGCTGCAGTCAGAAGCACCCGCGCGCCATCCTCGGCGAGCTGTCCGCGCTGCGCCGCCACCGCGAGCTGTGCGACGTGGTGCTCAACGTCGCCAACAGGAAGCTGTTCGCGCACAGGTATGCGACACTGCGCTGCTGCAGTCAGAAGCACCCGCGCGCCATCCTCGGCGAGCTGTCCGCGCTGCGCCGCCACCGCGAGCTGTGCGACGTGGTGCTCAACGTCGCCAACAGGAAGCTGTTCGCGCACAGGTATGCGACACTGCGCTGCTGCAGTCAGAAGCACCCGCGCGCCATCCTCGGCGAGCTGTCCGCGCTGCGCCGCCACCGCGAGCTGTGCGACGTGGTGCTCAACGTCGCCAACAGGAAGCTGTTCGCGCACAGGTATGCGACACTGCGCTGCTGCAGTCAGAAGCACCCGCGCGCCATCCTCGGCGAGCTGTCCGCGCTGCGCCGCCACCGCGAGCTGTGCGACGTGGTGCTCAACGTCGCCAACAGGAAGCTGTTCGCGCACAGGTATGCGACACTGCGCTGCTGCAGTCAGAAGCACCCGCGCGCCATCCTCGGCGAGCTGTCCGCGCTGCGCCGCCACCGCGAGCTGTGCGACGTGGTGCTCAACGTCGCCAACAGGAAGCTGTTCGCGCACAGGTATGCGACACTGCGCTGCTGCAGTCAGAAGCACCCGCGCGCCATCCTCGGCGAGCTGTCCGCGCTGCGCCGCCACCGCGAGCTGTGCGACGTGGTGCTCAACGTCGCCAACAGGAAGCTGTTCGCGCACAGGTATGCGACACTGCGCTGCTGCAGTCAGAAGCACCCGCGCGCCATCATCGCTGTACTCCTGTAGTAGTTCTCATCATCATTATTAGCCTGCATACATCCACTGCTGGACATAGGCATTCCCCAATGACAATTGTCGTTGGTAAACTTTGTATGTTTGTTGGGTAACGCAGTAGGTTTTATTTGTGAAGGGACGCTGTTGGCCATTTCCTGATATTCCCTTAGTAGTCTTCTACACACACGGGATCTTCTTCTTCTTCTCGAGTTAATGACGAAACGACTATGTTCATGGACAATTTTGATGACCGAATATACGTTTGATGATGAAATAAACCTCCCATATTACATTTACAGAGTAATACTATCAGCATGCAGTCCATACTTCCGGGCGATGTTCACGGGCGAGCTGGCGGAGTCGCGCGCCACCGAGGTGACCATACGCGACGTGGACGAGCAGGCCATGGAGCAGCTGGTCGAGTTCTGCTACACCGCGCACATAGTCGTCGAGGAGAGCAACGTGCAGGTGAGGCCACTGGCCATGTTATGTACAATCGACAAAGTTCCCGGTAGTACACTTTTCGAACTAAATTCCTTTAAATGGCTGCTTACGGTAAACCCCGCCCACTTTTTACTTCCACCAATAGGCGAGATTAACGCTTAAAAACAATCCGTGAAACATGAACTTTTGAAACTGGAACATTTAAAAATATTCCATTCGTTGTTTTGGGGGCGTGGCTTGCTTTAAGACGCCGAACGATTTTTGTCTTACAAGTGTTCGACTGGGAACTTTGTCGATTGTACTGTACAGCGAACACTGACCTTATAACGGTCACTAATAATTGGTATTAGGCGTGGTCGCCATGGTCGTAGGGGGTGGTCGTAGGGGGGTGGAGTTGCTCGCGTCCGTAGGTTTACCCTCGATACCCTACACGTGTCCCCCGGGTGGTGCTAAACGAGTGACAACGCCGAGCATCAGGCGGCGGAAAAATAACCTGACTAGCCCCTCTTCCTTCTGGGGGCGGCTACTACAAGCCATGAGGAGGTTTAGGATCTCAAAACAGAGTAGACTCGCCAACCCGCAGTGGCCAGCGTGGCGTTTTAAGGCTTATTAACCTTCATGCACAGACAAAAGGAAAGAAGGCCCTCAGTCCCCAGCAGACTTACTAGGCCTGGTTACGACAGCGGCCAGGGAACCGGTAAGGAGGAGGGTGCTAAGAATCACTGGGGGAACGGATACGGCTGTCTCCAAAAGATTTACCTGGCTACGTATAATGTTAGGACGCTGCTCACCGAGGAAAGATACCAAGAACTGGAATCAGAAGTACTGAATAAGATCAAATGGGACATATTAGGTTTGAGTGAAACAAGGCGAAGGGGAGAAGAACTCATCAAATTTCCTACCGGTCAACTCTTCTACTATAAAGGCCACGAAGACAAATCTCAGGGAGGCGTAGGCTTTCTCATAAACTCTTCTATAGCATCGAAATTGCGCAACATATGCGCCATGTCGCCTCGAGTTGCGTACGCTACGTTCCAAATTAACGACCGTTATCGCTTGAAAGTTATACAAGTATATGCGCCAACATCTGCTCACGATGAAGAAGAACTTATGGCTTTTTACGACGATATCGACCGCGCAATGACAGAGAATCAGTGTTATTATACCACAATTATTGGTGATTTTAATGCCAAGCTCGGTAAGGGTCCTGAAAGTGAGGAATTTGTGGGCAAGTTTGGACTGGGACACAGAAATGCAAGGGGACATACTTTGGCAAATTACCTAAGCCACCATAAATTGTATGCCATGAACACTTTTTTCAAAAAGAAAATCCAAAAACTGTGGACTTGGAGGAGCCCTAACGGCACCACAAAAAACCAGATTGACTACATTCTCGGTAATCGAAGATACGTTTTCGAGGATGTGGATACCATCAATATGGCTAGTGCAGGCAGCGATCACCGTATTCTGAGAGCTCGTTTAGCTATTCGCACAAAACTTGAACGAAGGAGATTGGTAGAAACATCCCGGCCACAGCTAGATGCCAAATTCATGGCCGCTCAGAAAGCACTCTACCAGGAAATACTTCAGAAAAAGTTGTCTGAAAATGAATCATCGGAACTAAACGACGTAGATACCATGAATCGATTGTTGACAATCTCTATCCAGGCAACGGTTAAAGAACTAAGACCTAAAATGACGATATTACGTTCCGGGCCACTGTCGGAAGAGATAAAAACTCTGACTGATAGGCGCAAGGAAATTTTAAAAACGAATGATCAAGACGGAATCCACCAAATTAACTTGCGCATAAAACATCTTATCCGAAAACAGATGAGGCAAAGGAAGCATAATCTGATACTTGAGACTATTAAAAAACATCGAGGTCCTAAAGTCTTTCAGAAACAACTTAAAAGGGGAAATCATCAAATCCATAAATTGGTTACGGAGGACAAGGTAGTCACAACGGACAGAGAGGAGCTTTTAAAGGTAGTAGAAACATTTTACTCCAAGCTATACACGTCCTCAACCCCAGAACCAAATGCCAGCAATCGAGATCCTAGGGCGCCTCTAAGAAAACATCGCACAGAAGATCTTCCCGAGATAAGCCTCTATGAAATAAAACACGCTTTAAAGCAAATGAAGACCGGAAAATCACCAGGAGAGGACAACATCTGCTACGAGTATCTACGTTATGGTGGCCATCCAGTACTTAAGCAACTCCAACTTATCTTCAATAAAGTGCTCTTCGAAGGTATGGCACCAGACGCGTGGAGAAATGCTGTGGTGATTCTGCTACACAAAAAGGGGGACGTCACGAAATTGGCAAACTACCGCCCAATCTCGCTACTTAGTCACGTGTACAAACTTTTTACCAAGGTGATAAGTTTGCGTCTTACCAACAGACTGGATGCAGCTCAACCCGTTGAACAAGCTGGTTTCAGAGGGGGGTTCTCGACTGTAGACCACATCCACACGGTGAGGCAAATAGCGGAGAAATGTACGGAATACAATCAACCCTTAGTAGTGGCATTCATAGACTATGAGAAGGCTTTTGATACGGTCGAACACTGGGCAGTCATACAATCACTACGAAGATGCCAAGTAGACTCCAGATACATAGAGGCTATCAAATCGGTTTACCGTGGTGCGACTCTACAAGTAAAGTTGCATGAACTCACTAAACCGGTTCACGTTAACAGAGGAGTACGACAGGGCGACACTATATCCCCTAAGCTATTTACATCTTGTATGGAAGACATCTTTAGGCTTCTGGATTGGTCCAAAAGGGGCCTCAACATTAACGGGGAACATCTGTCGCACCTTCGTTTTGCTGATGATATCATAGTCTTTGCCGAAAATATGGAGGATCTCAAGGCGATGGTCGAGGAATTATATGACGTTTCACTGAGCGTGGGCCTGAAAATGAACACTAGCAAAACAAAAGTCATGTGCAACAACAACAGCAGTGCGAGGGGACTGGAAGTGCGTGGTCATGCAATTGAGAAGGTCGACGAATACGTTTACCTGGGCCAAACCATTCGCCTGGATAAAAACAGCCAGGACCTCGAAATAGAGCGACGTACTCGCCTGGGATGGGCTGCCTTCGGCAAACTGGCTGACGTACTTAAGGGCAAGGTGCCGATGAACCTGAAGCGCCAAACATTCGAGCAATGTGTTCTGCCCGTTATGGTGTATGGGGCTGAAACATGGACGCTCACCAGGCAGCACATTAACAAACTCCGAGTAACGCAGCGAGCTATGGAACGGGCGATGCTAGGAATTTCTCTCCGCGATCGAATCAAAAACACTATCATCCGGAGTAGAACAAAACTTAAAGATATCGCCAAGATCATAGCTCAGCGGAAATGGAAGTGGGCGGGCCATATATGCCGTAGACCGGATGGTAGATGGGGTAGGAAAGTGCTCGAATGGAGACCTCGTACTGGACGCCGAAATGTGGGCAGGCAACCTATGCGTTGGACCGATGACTTGATCGGGATTGCCGGGAGAGACTGGATGAGGAAGACCCAAGACCGCAAGGGATGGAGTGCACTTGAAGAGGCCTACACTCAGCATTGGGTGGCTACAGGCTGAAGAAGAAGAAGAAGAAGAGTGGTCGCCATGGCAGAAGTCAGTACCATATGAGTGGTTAAAGTTTGATGGTCTGATGGCGTACTTTGGTCCTTCGAGCCGGATATGAACCAGCGACCTAGAGACATCAGCATTTCTTCACAGTCCATTGATAACTGAATCATTCTACTGCCAATGGCTACTAACCAAAACATGTAGCACACATCCCAGGTTATTGCCAATGTCGCGCTTGTTCCCAGGCGTTACTGCCCGCGGCGTGTTTGCTGCAGCTGCAGGAGATCCAGGATGTATGCTGCGAGTTCCTCAAGCGGCAGCTGGACTGCACCAACTGCCTGGGCATCCGCGCCTTCGCCGACACACACTCCTGCCGGGAGCTGCTGCGCATAGCGGACAAATTCACACAGCAGAACTTCCCTGAGGTACAGTTCATGTTAATTCCTGACAGGTTATTCAGAATACCCTCGGAAGTATTTCTTCCTGAAGGGAGAAAATTTTATAATTAATATGTATTCGAAACCGCTTCGAAAATCTGAAGATTTGAGTATACTTCTATACTTGAAATATTTTATCGTTCAGATATTGAAATAAGTATCGAAAATTTTTTAAAATAACTTTTTTTATTATAGAAGTTATAAAGCTTTAAAGTTATTGATTAGACATCAGGATCCGATGACGTCATGTGCAATTTGCGTCAGATTTGACTGATGACGTCATGTTTCAGTCGCGCCATACATAATATGTTTCCTTTTGTCTTATCTCTGTAAACTCAGTTCGTGGCTGAAGCACAAATCGTGTAGAGCCAAACACCTCCAAAAAGAAAAAAATACACATAGAAATAGGATAACTTTTAAACGACTTGTTAATAATTTTATGAGCCAGTTTTGGTATTGTTTTCATTGTTCATAGTATATTTTTGTCTATTTTACTTTATGTCGCGGCCACACATTGGATTCAACTTGGCAGTGGCAACTGACAGGTAACTGACCAGTTACTTGCCAGTTGTCACAGCGACGTCGGCATTTCTTTCGCTTTCCATCAGGCGTAGGGAAGCCACTATGTCGAGCTACTATAAAAAAAAAACATATCTCAAATGTGTGGCCGCAGCTTTAAGGAAGTAAATAACATGGATACATTTTTGATGCATAATCCCTATTCCCGTTGTCCAGGTGATGGAGAGCGAGGAGTTCCTGCTGCTGCCCGCGGCGCAGCTGATCGACATCGTGTCGTCGGACGAGCTCAACGTGCGCTCCGAGGAGCAGACCTTCCAGGCGGTCATGTCCTGGGTCAAGTACAACGTGGCCGAGCGGCGGCAGCATTTAGCACAGGTACCACAGTTGATATGCTTCGGCGTTGTCCGTGTCCCTGCAACTTGCTGCTCACTGGCGACAGTGAGGGGGGTTTAGTGGGTATACCCTCCCATTTCGGGAGGTGTGAGTCCCACACACCATGTCACCTCCCCCCGGAGGTGGGGGGCCGTTCAAGTATTACGTAAGCACTATAGGGGGGCGGGGGGGTCTATGCTTTGCTTATTTTGGATGACATGGGGGGTGGGGGAGTCAAGATGATGATTACGTAATCTTTCTTTTTTTTCTTTTTAACACAAATGGCAATCCTCACATTCTGTTTGCTTGAAAACGAAACGTATTTTCGGGGAATTACCTACAAATAAATCCATACGTTTAGTAGGGTTGCCGAGCTGTGACAAAAAAAATCGATCTTAGGAATCGATTCGAACCGGTGCCTTGAAGATCGATTAAAAAAAGAAAACGATGATTTAAGATAGATCTATTAAAAATCGATCTCGATTCTCGTACGAAAAATTTTATTACACTGAGGAAGTGTTTTGGATGATGGCTAAAGAAAAAAAACACCAATATCTCGAAAACTATGCATTTTACGAATTTCATGTACAGGACAAAAATTGTTGCAAATGATGTCACTAAGACGATGACATCGAAAAAAGGAAGTAATTTTTTTTTCTTGAAAATAAAGTAGAAAATTTTTCTTAGTCCCGATTTCTCCACCTATTGTATAGGCTTGAGGGCAAAACACTTTAAAAAATTTCAACTTCTTTTCGAAGTCTTTAATCCTCCCTTTTTTCGATGTCATCGTATTAGTGACATTATTTACAACAATTTTTGTCCTGTACATGAAATTTGCAAAATGCATAGTTTTCGAGAAAAATGCATATAAAGAAAAAAATCACCAATATCTCGGAAAATTTGCATTTTACGAATTTTATCTACAGGACAAAAACATTTATTTTATCCATATTTATACATAAAACTAAAAAAAAAATTTTTTAAGTCCTCAATCCCATAGTGCCCCTAAGGCTACTCCAACCAATATTTCACGCCAGCCCACCGTCTTCAACTGCACAAGGCACAGGTGCGACCTCACATGGAATATTGTTCTCATCTGTGGGCCGGGGCACCTCAGTACCAACTCCTTCCTTTTGACCGTATCCAGCGAAGAGCGGCTCGAATCGTTGACGACCGAGTACTTATAGACAAGCTAGACCCTCTATCTCTACGCAGGGATGTTGCGTCTTTGTGCGTTTTTTACCGAATTTATCACGGCGAGTGTTCGGAGGAATTGATTGGTACCAGCTGCCATTTTTCATCATCGTACATCTCGCACCAATTCAAGATTTCATCCTTATCATCTTGACAGACTTCCACAGTGCGTTTTGCGCGCAATTTTCTGCCTCGTGCAGCTGCTCTTTGGAATCAGCTTCCGGCTGCAATTTTCCCGAATGGATACGACCTAGGGACCTTCAAGAAGCGTGCCTACAGATTTTTCAAGGGCCGGCAACGCACCTGTGATTCCCCTGGTGTTGCGGTGTCTATGGGCTGAAGTGATCACTTACCATCAGGTGACCTTCAGGCCCGTTTGCCCCTTATGTCATAAAAAAAAACCAAAAAAATTCTAAAAGTGTTTACGTAAGCGTGGAGGGAGGGGGTAAGAGCTTTGCTTACTTTTGCTGACAAGGGGGGTGGGGGGGTAAATAACTGTAATAAATCTGCTTACGTAATACTTGAACGTCCCCTGGCATGACGGTGCCTAATGCATTCCCCTCTAAAAAAAAAGGTATGTGGTACCTTTTTTTTTTATGGAAAAGGTTGATGTCATGACGTACAGGCAGTTGAAGGTGCTGGCAGAGTCAAGGGAAGAATGGAAATTGCTCCACCGACAAGAGCCCCCGCTCTTAAATTTTGAATGAATGAATGACCTAGCACCACAAACATGGTCATTATCATCGGCCTCAGCCTAAAAACGTCCACTGATGGACTAACTAGGGATGGATAGGTTAGGCCTCTCTCTAAAAGACTATAGGATAATAATTGCTATTTGGAGAATTTGTCTTAAGCCGTGTAGTGCGTAAGTGGTGCCATCTGGTGCATTTCTTTAAAACCCTCAGGTGGTTCGTGTTTTAAAATAGGACATGAGAGGCATGTCCATTAAACAAGACTCGGTACTAAAACTTCACTTGCCTGCTTCTCTAAATACCTAACTGTCCGTTTTCTAGGTATTACAACACGTGCGCCTACCGCTGCTCAGTCCCAAGTTCCTGGTGGGCACGGTCTCGTCCGAGCTGCTGATACGGTCCGACGACGCCTGCCGCGACCTGCTCGACGAGGCCAAGAACTACCTGCTGCTGCCGCAGGAGAGGCCGCTAATGCAGGGCCCCAGGACGAGGCCCAGGAAACCCACCAGAAGAGGTAGTAATGGATACGACTTAGGCCCCTCCAAAAAGCAAGCCTACAAAGTTCTCAAGGCTCCCCTTAATTTTTCCCGAGTCGCGTTAATTAAATGTTAATGTTTTGGAGATGACATAGTCGAATTTAGAGATGAAAGCATCTCATCATTTATGCAAAGCATGTAAGGTAAAAGACCTATATTAATGACAAAGAACAATTAAGGAATTTTGATGCAAAACTTACTGTTTGCGTTTACTTTTTGTGTACTTCCAGTCAAGTGTTACTGAATCAAGATAAACAAGTTGCTCTGAACGCTATAATGCCACAGTTTCCTGAGCAATGTTGGATTATCTACGATATCAAATGCTTTTTCCAAATCAAAGAAAAAGAAAAAAATATGTTTTTGTTTTATTTTTCGTATCATATCCAAATTTCCATAAATCTATTACAATTTCATATATATTTTGTTGCTCGCGTCTCCAGACATACCCAAATCTTTTGTGTTTCTGGCTTTCATAATCAAAAATTTCGGTACGACTGATTGAAACTGTCACTTGTTCCCCAGGCGAAGTCCTATTCGCCGTCGGAGGCTGGTGTTCCGGCGACGCCATCGCGTCAGTCGAGCGATTCGACCCACAGACGGCCGAGTGGAAGATGGTCGCGCCCATGTCGAAGCGACGCTGCGGCGTGGGCGTGGCCGTGCTGCACGACCTGCTGTACGCCGTCGGCGGCCACGACGGCCAGAGCTACCTCAACAGCATCGAGCGGTACGACCCGCAGACCAACCAGGTACCGAGTGCTGCCCACTAGCGTAGTCGGCAGGTAGACTAGCGATGTCGCAGTATGTCATACGCAGCGTATATCAAATGCTATAAGGATGTACCTTATAGCATTTGTAACCTTATTACAATGTACCTTATAGTATTTGTAATAAGGTTTAAAATCGAATAAAAGAGCGTAGTGAAAAAGAGAAGTGTCCTGCGATATTTTCGCTTAAAATTTTTAATGTATTCCAAATTCAAACTTTTCTTATTGACGAATGTGTTGTTCAGAATTTTTTTAATGCTAAGTAGTCGTATAGCAAAGGAAATAAATTTAAACGGTTTATGATTATTTTTGAATAGAAAAATTCGAATTGTTTCTTATTTTTTTTTAATTAACGTTCATCTTCGGCAAAGGAAATAAATTCAAATGCTTGTACGAAATAAATGTAGGTAGGTACACGAAATATTTGAATAAGTACATAGTCTTGTTGCTTTTTTTTAAATTCACTTTCAGCATCGGCAAAGGCAACATCCAAATCTGATGTACCTACATTTGGTACGTTTCAGTGTATTTTTTTAATCCACGTTCATCATCGGCAAAGAAAACGATCAACTCAGGCGTACATTTGGCCCGTTTCAGTGCTTTGTTTTTTCAATTCACTTTCATCACCGGCATAGAAAACAACTAACTAATCTGACGTGCACCTGTCATTTCAGTGGTGCGGCGCGGTGGCTCCCACGTCATCGTGTCGCACGTCCGTGGGCGTGGCGGTGCTGGAGGGCGCGCTGTACGCGGTGGGCGGGCAGGACGGCGTGCAGTGCCTCAACCACGTGGAGCGGTACGACCCCAAGGAGAACCGCTGGACGAAGGTGCGTGGCCACCAGTGGGCGTGGGCAGTCGGACTAGTGCCGCACGCCGTGGGCGCTGCGGTGCTGGAGGGCGCGCTGTACGCGGTGGGCGGGCAGGACGGCGTTTCCCGCGTTTTTCCCTTCTGCTACTCGCCGCTACAAGCGTTTATACGGTTTTCATACAAATTGAGAGAAATACGCAAATGCAATCGTTACGTTTTTTTGGTCGCAAAAACATACACTTGGATACTGTATAAAAAAGAATTTTAAAAGGTACAAAAAAAAAAAAATTTTTGACTGTAGGTACTCCTAACCAACCCCCTCAATTTGGCTCGCACTGTTTTACACCATGTATATTGAGAGTAGTCGAAAACGGTTCTTTTTTTGAATGTGGATTTTCGTCTTTTGATGTTTTGTGCCCTTTGTATTTGTAATTGGAATGAAAACAATGGAGAACACGTTTACATTTGGAACAGCGTCTGTTTTGTTCGTTCGCATCCGTCTCCACCTACAATGAACGTTTTCGATAGCATTTTTATAAAACCTCCAAGGTGTTCCTCGGCAGGTGGCGGCGATGACGACGCGGCGGCTGGGCGTGGCCGTGGCCGTGCTGGGCGGCGCGCTGTACGCCGTGGGCGGCTCGGACGGGCAGGCGCCGCTCAACACCGTGGAGCGCTACGACCCGCGCGCCAACCGCTGGACGCCCGTCGC
>CM062080.1:209786-237894 GCA_031163375.1 Conogethes punctiferalis
GATCCTGGAGAAATTGAGGGCAACAACCGAAAATTGTATGCTCATATGGTGTTTTTGTTACGTAATAATATTTTATTCAGGTATATGCTTCCGGGCGACAACATTTGGTGCTGATGATGAAGCCACAGAACTCCTTAACGGTTAGGAGTTAGGGGACAGTACTGCCAGTGGTCGATAGAAACTAGGTAGTAGTATGTACTTATGCAGGGCTAATAGGGCAGGTGATTTGGTAAGTGAATTGCTTGATTCTAGATCGCAAAGTCTTCACTTGACTTAAAGCAAAATTTTTCATTCCTAAGTAAAACTCTTAAGGACATTAATTAGCCTTTATTTAAGTTCACAGCACATTAACGCAACTAAAAATAGAGAAATAAAATTATTTTTAAAAAAAAATTAAACCGACTTCGAAAAAAACACAAACGACCAAAACTAAAAAGCGATAAATAACGTAAGTAATTCTATCCTTAATACATAATTATTTAAATATTACAATTATCACTTATTTTTGAAGTCGGTGCCAAACAAATAAATATATTGTCGTGTTTGCCGGCCGCACGCGTCATACAACAACAGTCTACGTTAGGTACTTAGGCTGGCACCGACTTCAAAAATAAGTGATAATTGTAATATTTAAATAATTATGTATTAAGGATAGAATTACTTACGTTATTTATCGCTTTTTAGTTTTGGTCGTTTGTGTTTTTTTCGAAGTCGGTTTAATTTTTTTTTTAAAATACCCATTTAATAGTTAACTTCTGTTGTTGGATAGATCTGCCTACTCAAACCAGTATGCAGATGAAATCCTTAAAGAGTGCTTAAGATTCACCAACCCCGCCCGCGGTTATGCAAACGAACCCGGCGACTAGCGCGGAATGCTCAAACCTAAAACAAGTCGCGGCAGCCATTACCGCTTGCTTTCGCTAGTGGCTCCAGATGTAACGTGGTTTTTGAGATATGTTTTTAAGGTTAAATCCAATACTATGATGGCCAGATGATGACCTGACGATGTCTTCTCAACTTTTTTTTATAGTGGCTCGACATAATGGCTTCCCTACGCCTGATGGAAAGCGAAAGAGAGGCCCAAGTCGCTGTGACAACTGGCAAGTAACTGGTCAGTTACCTGTCAGTTGCCACTGCCATGCCGGCCCAACCCTAACCCCCCCCACGAGCTCCGGACACCCTACTCACCAGCAGAAATAAGACCCGAAGGTCATTTGGCTGCGGTATTTTATAGGGTGGAGGTCCTTCCCCGGACGGGCAGCTCAATTCGAGCGAAGATTCGCTATGCCCTACCTCTCTTAACATATGGCTTAGACGATATGACTCAGTGAAGCGCTCGAACACTGACCTGCGAACATGTCTGGATGCACGGAGCGGAACTGGTGGTGGCGCGGCGCGGCGCCCGGCCGGTGCAGCTGCGGGATCAGGTGCAGCCACAGCGCCATCTTGTGCCCGCGGTAGTGGCTCTTCACTCGGAGCTTTGTACCTGTCGTAGGAATTAATGAATGTAGTAGGCATATTGGAAATAAGTGTTATTGTTAGGTAACTGATCATCCATTTATCAGAACTGTATCAATCTTAACTAATATTATAAAGCTGAAGAGTTTGTTTGTTTGTTTGTTTGAACGCGCTAATCTCAGGAACTACTGGTCCGAATTGAATTTTTTTTTTGTGTTGAATAGACCATATATCGAGGAAGGCTTTAGGCTATATAACATCTTGCTGCAACTATTAGAAGCGTAGAAATAATGGAAAATGTAAAAAAAAAGGGGGAAAAATAACTATTTCACGCGGACGAAGTCGCGAGCACAGCTAGTATAACATAAAAGAGTATTTCTTAAACTATTTAGCCAGATCTAACTGTCAGTAACTTATAACACATGCACCGCACGCTGTATGTTCAAGAATTTGTATTTTATCCGTATCCGTATGTAAGTAGTTTGTGCTACGGAAATATGGGAGTGGAACAATGCTATATCAACTACAAGTCATATAAACGTATTATTCGATGTTTTGCATAAAATTCTGACATTTGCAATTTGATGACATTTGCATAAAATTCTGGCTTAGTGTTACATATGCCGCGTAATCGAAAGATCTGGTTTCTGATGGATCCTGCTGAAGGGAGCCTACAAAAAATGTATTGCACAATTACCTCGTGAGTAAATTATGACGGCTCGTTTAATGGGTTGTGGGGCATAAACTACAGTATCCCTTACGATCAGGCAAATGGCAAAGCAAACCCATTCAGAACAAAAAAGGAGTGTAAGGAAAACGCTGCCACCTGAACGCCTCCGTGCTTCGCCGTAAGCTTGAGTCTTCAGCGCTTGTTGAACGAGGCTTAACACTTACTTATACTAAGATATTGCTGTGTGTTGAGCTCGTATCGCGGCCAGGCGGTCCCGTCGTGGTGCCGCTCGTCCGCGCGGGGCGTGGGGTCGGCGGTCTTCGCGAAGGCGGCCAGCAGCGCCACCGCCGCCTCCGCCACCGCCACGTCCCCCCGCGAGTAGTTGCGCGGGGAGGAGGCCGTGCCCCCCACCAAGGGCAGGCCGAGGAAGTACGGCAGGGTCTCGCTGCTGACGCTACCGAGGCGCTGCAAGAGAAAGGCATGTTAAATAAATCGGAAGAAACCATGAATACGAAACGTCCAAACTTTGGAGTCTGCTTCTAGCAGCGACTATCCAATTGGATTACGAGCATTGGTTTTTGAAGGTCTTTCAAAAAGTAAGGCAGTACCAACGCATTTGTGATTCCCTTAGATTCATTACACATACATTGTCGACACGTAGACGTCACTCATACTTTAAGGCCTCGCCAAAATACCAGCGCTTCTCCGGTGGTCAGAGCTGTATCTTATTTTCTGAGGCTGGGGTCCAGTTTTCACAGTGATAAAATTGAGGAAATGAAATGAAAATACCTTTACTCATATAGACTTAAAATAAGCACATGAATCGTCAAGTTAGCAACAAGTAATGTAAAAATGTGATTAAAAGCAATGTTTAAAGCTACCGCCGTGTTCGGGAAGTAGATTTCTACCGAGAAGAAGGAAGAGGACTCATTAGGACATTTACAAAACATGCGACGTCGGGCCACACAGCGTCATATAGCCCCAAACTGTGGCCCACACTAAGCCGAAGCTTGTAATGTGGGTACCGTTACCCCAAGGCAGTCACAGTCAGTCAAATCAAACCACCATACATATCGTGGACGAATGTCCCATCCACCAATTTCCTGGCGGAATGCAAAAGCTATACCTGTGCACTCATTCCGGCCGCATCAGAATGGCTTCACCAATCGCATATTCAATAACTATCAATCGAGCAGAAGGAAGCCATAGGATATTATGATGAAAGATCTATACCAACAAACATTTGTATGTCTGTTTGTATTGGTCTGGGTGTTTTCTATGTATAATATGTATTTATTTACAAAAAAAATGTATCTAAGTAAGTTTATCAGTTGTCTAGTACCTATAGTACAAGCTTCGGCTTAGTTTGGGGCTAGATGGCGCTGTGTGGCCCAGCGTGGCATGTCTTGGGTTATTTATTTATTTGAGTATGTACCTTTCAACAATCGTATAAACCGATGACTCGTTTGAGAAAGGGCTATTGTTCTCACCAAATGAGTCATCCACGCTTCAAAGGCCACTACCGTATCATACGCTCCTGACACTCCCATTCATAGTTACCATCTTAACAGAAGGGAACTAATTAAATCTTGACTTAATTAACCACGCGCAAAGCGATAACGCTTAGACACGCTACTTATATGTAACTAACTTCGACATACATGTAATTACTTATATGTGATTATAGGGGAGGACCTAATTACCGATGTTTGCATTAGAAAATGATAGTCAAACATTCATCCCTTACCAAATAGGTTAATAGCGAAATTGTATCTTATTACTAATTTCAATAAAGACGTATTTATGTTGTACTTAACAACTGTATACCAGTTACTTGTAATCTATCTGTCACCGGAAAATAGCAAGAATCGTAAGTTGATCAATTTCTTAGGTAGTTGATTAACTTTCGGAATATAACAAACGGTAGTTGAAATGTATTCTCCTCGCATGTGCGAGGAGCGTTTTCGTATTGGGGCAAATTCAAGTTTAAAATACACTAAAGTGAAATATGTATCTGTTTCGGCTCTTTTTGCCCAAGTGAGGACGCGATCCCAAACCCTCCTAATACGAGAGGACAAAAACCTACGCCGGAGGATTACATTGTGCTGTCATAATAACTAGTTTTGGGTTCAAAATATTGAATATTATCGGCGACCAGTTGGAAACTAGTGGAAATGCTTTTTAGTTCGGAAATGAAATTCATATAATCGACGATCGAACCCATAACCTTTGGTCAGAAGGCTTGGGTCACTACCTAACGAGCCATAGGGATAGCCAATCCAGTTACACGTATTCATCATCAGCCTGTCGCAGTCCACTGCTGGACAAGTCCTCTCCAGTTGTTTGCTATTTAGATCGATCTTGAGCTTCTCGCATCCAGTTTTTGCCAGCTATCCTGCACAAATCGTCACTCCCTGAGGTTTTTCACTCAATTCATAACTTTGCCGCGTCGATACAATGTGGAACTCATTGCCAGTGCTTGTGTTTTCTCCTCCCTCTGATATGGAATCTTTTATATGGTCACGAAGAAGCTTCTTACGGATCGACATGGCGGTGATAAGATAGATAGATAAAAAATTTTATTCGCAAAAGCAGGCACACATACACATACAAAACAAAATACAATAAAACTGCATAGTAATCTAAAACCTAGGCATGTGTGCTCCAGCAATGCAAAAAGGTGTTGGCTCAGCGAGATGTTCGCTCGGTGAGCAAACCGCTGGTTTTCAGCCAACACCAGTCAAGAGGCTCGGGGTCGACATAACACGAGGATAACTGACAGGTACCTATATGGCAGTTGTCCAAGCAACGGGATTCTATTTCGCTTTCCATCAGGCCTAAGAAAGTCATGATGTCGTGCTACTATCAAAGGAAACGTAACAGACTCCTTGAAATACTCGTAGGATTGGATAATCCAGCTGGAGTGTCATTTAGGCCTTTATTCCACCACCTAGCCAGCAGATTAAGCGGAACAATGCCCAGAAGCGAAGCCACACTTAAGCGCCTGCTACACTCGAGTGACTACGCTATGTTAACGCTCTTCATTCAGAAAAGCTTTTAATCTACTCAGTACTCGTACTGTAGCGGTGACGTCACTTTACATTATCAAAAATGTTTTTGTACATTGTTTTAGCGATCGCATTGTACGTTAAATTTATGTTTTGGACTTAACATGTCTATCAAAAAGATTTGTGGTTTTAAAATCTAAGGTTTGGACATAGAAAGCGGCAGTTAAAATGTGTGTTTGAATTACGAAAATAATTTAAGGTTGTATTGTATTCGTAACTTACCATTTATATTAAGTTTTCTTATAAATAAGATCAGATCAGAAAGAAGAAGACCAGGATTACTGATTGAACGTGTCCGTATGATTCCTGGATTCAGAATAGGAACATCCATATAACATACCTAAGCAATTGGGTCTAATGTGCCAGCAGTGAGATCCACTTTAAGAAGTAACCGAACCGAAAACTGTGACATTATATAGAAGCTGGGATAAGCGCTAACGACGCTTCAGAGCATTCACCATGGTGAATGCTATATAAGACCCTCAAGGACACAATATTCCTAAGCGATAGAGATTCTTGCTCTATGGAAGAAGTCCTAAAGTCTATTATACTGACAGACGGATGGTATCTAGTAGACCGATAAAATAACCCAAGACATGCCACCCTAGGCCACACAGCGCCACCTAGCCCCAAACTAAGCCGAAGCTTGTACTATGGGTACTAGACAACACTGATAAACTTACTTAGACCCATTTTTTTTTTGTAAATAAATACATTATTATACATAGAAAACACCCAGACCAATACAAACAGACATGCTCATGAATACAAATGTTTGTACTGTGCGGGAATCGAACCTACGACCCTTGGCTCAGATGGCAGAGGTCACTACCAAATGAGCCACCGAGCCTGTCATAATAGAGATTCCTGCTCGATGGAAGAAGTCCTAAAGTGTATTATACGGACAGACGGATGGGATCTAGTAGACCGATGCAGTCATCACAGATGTGTAATGTAAGCTCACCTGCGGGTAATCAGCGTCTCTGCTCTGATGCGCGAAGTGCGCGAAGTAGGTCCGGGCGCCTCTCCGCGCGTGCAGCTGCGCGACCCGCATCGCGGGCGCCGCCACCGCCGCGTCGCTGAGCGACTCCAGAGTGGCGTCGCGGATGTTGATCGGGTGCTGGATCGGCTTCTCCCAGTCCGTGTACTCGTTGCGGATGGCGGCGAATATCTCGTTGCGGTGGTAGCGGTACACGTTGCGGACGTACGTGCGCAGGATGCGGTTTCTGGTGATATAAGATACATTGTTAGGCCACGTCCTACACGTTTTTAGCGATGTGTTATAAGATATATTCTTAGACTGTTCCAGAACTGTTCGTTTCCAACGTTCGTTCTTTCCGCGTACCTGTAAGCTCTGGAATGAGCTCCCAGCCGCGGTGTTTCCTGATCGCTACGACTTGTCCTTCTTCAAACGTGGTCTAAATAGAACTCTTTCCTCACGGTAGGCAGCGGCTAAGCTGTGCCCCTGGCATTGCAGAGTCTATGAGCGGCGGTAACCGTTTAACATCAGATGGGCCGCTTGCTCGTCTGCCACCCATAGCAATAAAAAAAACCGGCCAAGTGCGAGTCGGACTCGCGCACGTAGGGTTCCGTACCACTGATTGAATGAAAAAAATTAGGTAAATTGATTTATGATGTTTAAAAAAAACTATTATCTAGATTTCATTGAAACTAATTTGGTTAGTACTTTACATAGTAATACACATTATATATTTTTTTCAGTTTTATAGTGCCCATATTTTAGAAGTTACGGGGGGGGGGGGGGGGGGACACACATTTTACCACTTTGGAAGAGTCTCTCGCGCAAACTATTCATCTGAGAAAAAAATTATGTTAGAAACCCCAACATCATTTTCAAATACCTATTCATAGATATCCCACACGTATGGGTTTGACGAAAAAAAAAATTTTGAGTTTCAGTTCCATGTATGGGGAACCCCAAAAATTTTGGATTTTTTTCTGATTTTACTTTAAAATCTTAATGCGGTTAACAGAATACATCTACGTACCAAATTTTAATAATGTAGCTCTTATAGTTTCGGAATAAACTGGCTGTGACATACGGACGGACAGACAGACAGACAGACAGACATGACGAATCTATAAGGGTCCCGTTTTTGCCATTTTGGCTACGGAACCCTAAAAAAAAGACTAAATCATACATATTTGTAACGATTTGTAGCGAACATCTATTTCCACATCCCTACAACCATGCAATTAATTCCGCCTATTGACAACAGATGGCGATGTACCTTCCGCGCCAAGCAATCTCAATACATTGAGAAAATACTACATACAAGTTGGAAGTCCTACAACGCACATGCGAAATTATCATAACGGCTAAGCATATACGACAAAGCAAGATGGTAAATGTTGGACCATTTTCACCGACCATGATCACCTAGCTCGGAACTTTTTGTAGGCACTAGTCTGTTCCTACACTTTGATTAATCAAAATAAGTTTGCGCTAGTTTTTATTTCTGCTAATCTCGAAACGCGACCGAACTCGCGTCATGCGTATTCCCCCGTATGGTCACGAGCCAGGCGGGCAAACCCTACCACCGGTTAAAATCTGTTTAAACTATGTCGTATTTAATCACTTTTACACTCAGTGGCAGAAACAGGTGTACCTCGTAAAAATCTTTAATTGCCAACAAGAATAAAAAGGATTACCTACCATTTCCTTACAAAATCCAGTAAATAGAGGCTCGCCCATATTTTCCTCATAGCCAACATATTTCCTTCGCAGCACATTTCGCCCGTCGGCCATTCGCAATAAAAAAATCTCGCCGCACAGCTGTGAATGCGGATCTCGAGATAGGCCACTCGTGTAGCCCGAGCGAATGTTTTCCGTTAATTACTACGCAAGAGTTAGAAGCAATTACGCCCTCAACCATAGGAATGGATCAAGGATAGAACGGCCACGTCTTGTGGTTGTTACACACATAAGTACAAACTATGTGTAGGCGACGCACCTAATATTGTACTATTTTTATAGTTTATTTTAAGGCAGTATAAAAGATGTTGTCTTTGCGCACATTTGTATATTTATGTTTTTAAAATAAATCGGAATACGCGCGAACGTCTTGCCGCCAGCCGCTCGCTACCGTGCTCTGATTGGTCGAGTTCGCCCGCTCCCGCGCGCGGGGTTCTCACATTTTTCGCTCTCTTGCCGCGTCGCGTCCCGCGTAGTGGCGCTCGGCGGCACCCGAAAACTACCACCTAGTTTTTACCTATTTTCATGCACGTGGAGCTCGGCACGCAGCCCGACGTTGGCGTGGCCGTTGTTACACAAAATCAGTGTCTTATTTGCATCCATCGCGAACCTACTCTCTCGGTGCGACCCATCGCCTACACTATGTAAGAGGCAGCATTTTCAAACACTGAACAAAAACTGGTCACTCATACACCAAAAGACTCGCATGTTTATATTTTTCATCATTATCATCAGCCTATCTCAGTCCACTCCACAAAAGCCTCTCCAGTTGTACGCCACCTTATCCACATAACTGGACCATTTACCCATAATCACCATCCTGCCTGGGCAGGCGGGTTGGCGATCGCAGAGCTTAGCTTGCTCTATGACATTCCTATGATATATCTATATTTTTAACCGACTTCGAAAAAAGGAGGAGGTTCTCAATTCGTCTGTATGTATAATATTTTTTTTTTTTTTTTTTTTATGTGTGTTCACCGATATTTCCGTCAATTATGGATGGATTTCAAAAATTTTTCGACAGTTCGACAGAGGACACTTCCGAAGTGGTCCCATTATCACCAAGTCAGGATCTGATGATGGGATCCTGGAGAAATTGAGGGCAACAACCGAAAATTGTATGCTCATATGGTGTTTTTGTTACGTAATCATATTTTACTCAGGTATATGCTTCCGGGCGTCAACATCTGGTGCTGATGATGAAGCCACAGAACTCCTTAACGGTTAGGAGTTAGGGGACAGTACTGACATTGGTCGTTATTAAACTAGGTAGTAGTATGTACTTATGCAGGGCTAATAGGGCAGGTGATTTGGTAAGTGATATGCTTGATTCTACATAGATCGCAAAGTCTTCACTTGACTTAAAGCGAAATTTTTCATTCCTAAGTAAAACTCTTAAGGACATTAATTAGCCTTTACTCAAGGTCACAGCACATCAACGCAACTAAAAATAGTGAAATAAAATTATTTTTAAAAAAAAAATTAAACCGACTTCAAAAAAAACACAAACGACTAAAACTAAAAAGCGATAAATAACGTAAGTAATTCTATCCTTAATACATAATTATTTAAATATTACAATTATCACTTATTTTTGAAGTCGGTGCCAGCCAAACAAAAAATGTATATTGTCGTGTGGATTTGCCGGTCGTGCGCGTCATACAACAACAGTCTACGTTAGGTACCGAGAGCTGGCACCGACTTCAAAAATAAGTGATAATTGTAATATTTAAATAATTATGTATTAAGGATAGAATTACTTACGTTATTTATCGCTTTTTAGTTTTAGTCGTTTGTGTTTTTTTTGAAGTCGGTTTATTACTCAACCAGAATATAAACGTGCGATACTTTTTAAATGCTTATGTCGGTTACTATTAACCGATGGCGCTGTACCTAAATAAATTGCGAAGGTTTGTCGACTACGTGTTTTAGAACTTGCAACTCACTTACTGTCGTGATGAAACGAGCGCTATAAAATTGTTGTTCTATTTGATCTGACGATTCATAAATCATACAATGTAGTGCCAGATCGGGTAACGCTTTTACTATACAAAGGTCTCGTTCTATCCTTTTTTTCTAAATGACTACGATGATGGCCAGGGCGGCCTTGTCATCATCTCCGGACTGATGGGGGAGCGGTTACCTATCACCCCTAGCTGATGGTGGAGCTTGGGATGGGCTTTCACTCCTTTCTCGTTCTATCCTTGAGATATTTCTGCGTACAACCTTTTTGTTCGAAGTTAGATTCATTGCTTACGTTTTTACTTCATACAAGTCTTACGTAAACATAATTCGTGCTTATTCGTAAAGCTTTCGCGACGTATCCTTTGTGTTCTTACGCGCAAGTTCTACACTAATGAATTCTTGTGATTTTTCGACCTTGACAAGGGACGCGGTTCGTTTGCGAAGGGTCTCGGGAAGAATGGGCGGACGGAACACGGATTATGCGAACGAGAATATAATTTAAAATGTTGGATCATTACAACGTAAGAGGAGGTTTGATTCGCAGTAATTTTTAGCGTAATTTAATATTTTCTTTAATCGCAATTTTCATATTTTTCGGCGATCCTGATCGAGTGGTCAGACAGTCAGTGGACAAACATTTGTGTGCATAAGAACATGTCTGTTAGTATTTTTCTGGGTGTTTGCTATGTATACTCGTAATAATGTTTTTTTTTTACAAAAATAGTATCTTAAGCTAGGATAACCTTGCGAAGATAGTCGTCTAGTGCCCATAATACAAGCTTTGGATTAGTTTAGGACTAGATGGCGCTGTGTGGCCCAACGTAGCGTTTTGGCTTATTATTTATTTAAGCTTTCAGCTTTCATATCACATTATTTCTTGCAATCCGTAAATTTCCGGAATAAATAGAATTCAACAGATACCCTTATTATGAATTCCGTTTATGGTCTGACGCGAATGTAGTTTATTAACAGGAAAGTTTGTAGTTATTAATATTTCATAAATGAACATTCTCGGAAACTATATTTTGGAGCCGTGGGATATTTGTGAACAGGAGATAATTCAGAAGGATGCCTTCACAATTGGATATGTTAGTAGGTACTTAACGTCCTTATCCGCATTTCGAGTAATTCTTTTTTTATCTAGTGGCTCGACATTATGGCTTCCCTACGCCTGATGGAAAGCGAAAGAGAAGCCCAAGTCGCTGTGACAACGTTTCAGTAACTGGTCAGTTACCTGTCAGTTGCCACCGCCATGCCGGCCCGACTCTAACCCCCCACGAGCTCCGGAAACCCAACTCACCGGCAGAAACACGATCCAGAGGACATTTGACTGCGGTATTCTATAGGGTGGAGGTCGTTCCCCGGACGGGCGGCTCAATTCGAGCGAAGATTCGCTATGCCCTACCTCTCTTAAATCAAACTACTTGGAGCTAACTTATGAAGTCCGGTTACGCGTCATATTCCTATACCTACATTCTGTTCCTTACTCTGATTCACAGTACACGGTATTATTATGCATATACCTACCTATTCACAACCTACTTATATACTGTACCATTGGGTATTTCATTCTAACATTATGTTATGCAGAAATGTAATACACGTGAGTGCACGTGCATAACCCTTTATAATAAGTATATTGATATATTACCTATGCACTCATAGACGTAATTATTGCGTATATAGACTTTATAATATAATAACATTTTCAGGGTTCTGTTAGGGCTGCCGCGATTTTGTAGCGCGTCCGGCATGTTTGCTGAGGCACGTACTGATGACTTTTATGCAATTATGCGCAAGAAGGCTGCCTCATTGTGGGACAGATTACGTGGCAGCACTAACAGCATCATGAAAGTGATTGCTGAAAGGTTCGACTGCCCCTTTCTACGACATTGGATTGGGCTGTTAATATAATGTTATATTGACAGCCTAATCCACTGTATAGTATGGATATAAATTTTTTAGGATAGGTAATAATAAATTCTCAATGTACTAACATAGTAATTAAGACAATACTAACATAATTTTGGATCATGTTGTCCGTTAAATAAATCTTTATTATTATTATTATTATTTAATATACATAAAGGGTGGCCGTAAGATTGATATCAAAAAATTTTGGTCGTTCGGGTTGTGAGGTATCCGAATTACCCACAATGTAAATGTATTCTGCGATTTAGAATTCTTAGTCTCTGAATTCGGTAAGGTAACATATAAATCCATCACATAAAAGGTCATCCAACTCACCTATGCTCCTCCTCAAATCCATGTCTGATATCGTCTTCGCTGAAGAACTGGTAGCTTTCAGTGGTGGCCACCACCACCGCCAGGGCGCAGTCCAGGAAGGCCTCGCTAGCGTGCAGGGCCTTCGTGGGCGTCTGGCCCTGGGAGGCGTCCCGCGGGACGGGCACGGAGGGCGCCCAGCCCGCGAGGAAGCGCGCCCGGGGCGCCTCTACGGCCAGGAGCGCCGCTAGCGGCCGGGCTCGTATGCACTCCACCAACCTTGGTAGAAAAACTTACACGTTACTTTGAAATTTCTCTTTTAACAAACGCGGACTAAGAACTAAATAATTTTCGGAGACTGTGGATCAAACTCCAAACGTAATAAGAGTTCTAAGAGTCACTCAAAAAACTTTCACTCATCGGTGATGGGGACTACATTTAAAAAGAAATGTGGAACCATGATAAATAAACTCCAGTTCCCCTACTGCTCATGGCACAAGGTGAATGTCCTGGTACTCGCTTAGATAATGAAGACACTGATCAGTCACCGTTGGATGTTGTAACAGAAGGCTTGATGCCACACCTAAGCCATACGACAGTCAAGTAATTGAAATACTGATCAGTCGTCAAGGTTGGCCGCAAAATTAATCCAACTGACCCATAGACTCAGTGTACGAACTATGTCTTAAATAGTGCATTCGTCAGGGACCTGACTGATCGTCGACCGTCAGCAGTCTACACCGACGGCACACAGCTTAGAGACTACTTCTTGCCTTTTTCCAAGTTTCACTGCCGTCCGGTAAGCATCAACTCGTGACGAGAGATCTGTTACTGTCATACTGACCAGTTGTCAGTATTAGCCGCGTCCGGGGTGCAGCGCAGCGCCTGCGCCGCGTGGTCCCTCGCTAGCGCCGCGTCGGGCGCCAGCGCCGTCGGGCTCAGCGCGGAGCCGCTCAGCAGCAGCACCCGGGACGCCAGACCTGCGATAAATAAAAGTTAATATCAGACATCAAGCATGGAGAAGGAAGAAGTCGTGGTTGCGAAGTCAGGGAATGCTCCAGAATGCGGCAGTTGCTCAAGTGTTCTGACTCAAACAGGATAAGACCATGCGGAGATGGCTGCCAATCAAGTTTGGACCTGAAGATTGGTCTATAGGTCTGACCTAATCTGATAACTGAAGCAATTGGAGAGGTACTTGAAGAAGAAGAACACACATCATATCACGATTCTGATCATGTTTTAGGGTCAGTAAGTATTTTAAGTTATGAGAGAGCCGATAGACAATCTAGGCTACCACTGGCATCTAGCCATGGTCAGTAGTCTCACCTTTGGTCTCCGGCATTATGAGCAGCGCATTGACCAGCTAAGCTGCATCCGCAAGAGGGTCAGCCGACAATCTAGGATACCACCCAGCATATATGGTGCGCTGGAGAGTACACTCTCTCGACTTCAATCATCATTATAAACAGCGGTACATATACAACATATTATTGATCAGCGGTGCAGGTCCCCCTGAAGACGGCTACGATACGCTGCATCCACCAAAGGGCCAGCAGTCAATCTAGGATACTACCGAGCGTCTATGGCACGGTAGACAGTAGTCTCACCCTTGGTCTCCGGCATCATGAGCAGGGCATTGACCAGCAGTGCTGCAGCCACGATACGCCATCAGACAATCTAGGCTCGCACTGGCATCTATAATGCCATAGACAGTAGTCTCACCCTTAGTCTCCAGCGACATGAGCAGCGCATTGACCAGCAGTGCCGCACCCACGAGAGGGCCAGCAGTCCAATAGCACAGAAAATCTATGGTGCAATGGGCAATAGTCTTACCCTTGGTCTCCGGCATCATGAGCAGCGCATTGACCAGCAGTGCCGAACCCACGAGAGGGCCAGCAAGTAGTCCAATAGCACAGAGAATCTATGGTGCAATGGGCTGTAGTCTCACCCTTGGTCTCCGGCATCATGAGCAGCGCGTTGACCAGTGCCGCGCCGGCTGCGTGACCGGCCAGCGTGACGCGGCGCGGGTCGCCCCCGAAGGCGGCCACGTTGCGCTGCACCCACGCCAGCGCCGCCAGCGCGTCCAGCGCTGCAGCGCCGCCGGCGCGGTGCGCTGGCTCCGAACGCACGCCCGGAGTTAAGTAACCTGGAGAGAAAAATGGATTGAAAACAAATACTAGATTCTTTTCATCTCGTGCCGGGTGTCGTAGAAGTTCACTAAGGGAGGAAGGAGGACAGGAAACGGGAGCAGCTTTCCATCATCATCATACAGCTGTATAGACGTGGGCTAGTGGCTGCTGACACTTACGAGACATAGGCCTCTCCTCTCAAAGTCTTTCACAACGGCCGGTTGCAAGTTGCCCACATCCAGTCCAAACCTGCAACTTTTTTATTTTCAGTCCACCTCGCTGGAGTGAGCCCCTCGCCGAGTCTTCTATCAAACGGTCTCCGGTTGCTTCGGTCAAGTTGCTGTACATGACTTCGAAATACTCACTAAAAATGTCCAAGACTATTGCAAGGTATGTAAGGGGCGAGCCATCATCTTTACGCTCCAAGCCACCCTCACCCGCCCGTGGTCGGGTCCCCTACGTAGCTGCGAACGAGGCAGAGAAGAAGTGTTTCGAATCAGTGTCTTTCGCGACTACATCATTCGAGTCCATTGAGCTTTCGAACCAATGAGGCAGTGGAAACAAAATCGAAACAGTGAACTTCACTACAACGGCGTTCAAAGCGTGGTGTATCCGGCTGAACAAACAGCCCAAAGCTGACGAAACCAAAAACAGCTGGAGAAACCCATTTCCAGCAGTGGACTGCTATAGGCTGTTGATGATGATGAAAGATTGCAAAATCCGTTTTAATCCGAAGCGATGCGTGTGTGGTGGGATTGGACCTCAACCGTCCATATCCAGTAACATAACACGTACCTAAAAGTCCTAGCCTATAGTTGATAGTGACGACGAGCAGGTGCGCGCGCGCGGCGAGCACGGCGCCGTCCAGCGCGTTGCCCGAGCCCCACTCGTGCGACGCGCCGCCGGCCCACACCACCACCGCGTACGGCGCCTCCACGCCTCGCGCGCCTGCGCAACGGAACACACTTGAAATAACGCCACCAGCAAAAAAAAAACGACTTCAATATGGTGGACCAACTAGAAAGAACCAAAAAGGAATTTTTCAAATCGGTTCACAATTCTCGGAGATAATAATAATGTGGTTTCAAACATACACTAAATTAGTCGAATTGATTAAATCAGTCGAATTGAGACCCTCCTCTTTTTTGAAGTCGGTTAAAAAGATTCTTTTTAAAATAGCAATAGGGTTTTTTTCACCATCGTACAAAAGTTTGAGGTCTCGTTTGAGGATAAGGTTTTACGCGTCGCGTGTCGGGGTTCGTCAGCAAAAACACTTTTCCGTATTAGTCTCTTTACTTCCTCATATTATGTGGCATTAGGCCTACGTCGGTGCGCGAATTCCGTAACAGGCCCGCCCATGTACGCTCAAGCGCTACGACAAATATGAGTGCTACAGTCAATCGCTACGATTTATTCATGTGCTACGTTATAGTACTACGAAGAAATTAATTTATTCTCAAACGCTACAATTATTAAAATTTATTCATATGCCACGTTATAGTACTACGAAGAAATTAATTTTATTCTCTTACGCAACAGTAATATTACGAGTATGTAGAAGTGCTACGTTAACCATACGATACGTTTGTGTTCTACATTGAAGTGCTACGCTCAGGATGACGCGTGTATACGCGCTACAATAGCGCTACATACTTGTGTACCTACTGCATTCAAGGGTTACCGAGACATTGTAGTGCTATGTCGCGCTACATAAAGTGTGGTTATTGTATTTATGTGGCTCGTATTTCGCCCATCATAATTATAAACAGGGCCTTGTATTGATAATTTTTTAAACTAAAAATTAAACTAAACATATTATTGTAAGTACACTCGTAATAACACAGTTGGCCTTAGGTGCTACGAAGTATTTGTACTATTCGCTTGCATGCATTTTAACTTACCGCTACCGGGGACGTAGATATTGAGGTAGAGGCAGTCTTCGCTCTGGTTGGCTAGGAAGGGGATGGTGGCTCGCAGCTCGTTGTACAGGCCAAGAGGCATCTTTGACAATGCCGCACTCCTGAAACATTTAACTGGGTCAACATGTATTTCAGTGTGCTCATTTTATTGCTGCCCACAGATAACCGTGTTCCCTATTTGATTATGAAAATCTCATATGAAAATGTCTTTGTTTATTTTTGCTTTAAATTATCATAACTAATATTATAAAGCTGAAGAGTTTGTTTGTTTGTTTGAACGCGCTAATCTTAGGAGCTACTGGTCCGAATTGAAAAATTCTTTTTGTGTTAAATAGACCATTTATCTAGGAAGGCTTTGGGCTATATAACATCACGTTGCGACTATTAGGAGCGAAGAAATAATGGAAAATGTAAAAAAATACGGCGAAAAAATAACTATTCCACGCGGACGAAGTCGCGAGCACAGCTAGTAGAGTATATGATTTGACGCGTGTTTTTAATTTCCTATTCACATATAATTATATAAAATAAGTAAATTAAATAAAAAGCAATCTAGAATAAAATTACTTAGATAGCTTTTTACTATAATATGGATAATACACAAATAGTAATCAACTTACTAAGATGCTTTTTATGAAATCGATTATATATATCAGAACATGTTTTTATTTTATGTTATTATGTAATATTACATTACGCGCAGTAATCGTCTGACTTTATTCGTATTGGATACCCACCAGGATAACATACGCAATTAAAATAATTATTATCAATGGATTTACCTTAAGGGCTCCGACCCTCGTACCTACGCGTGGACCGGATGATTTAAGTTGTAATTTACTTACGGCGCGTCAAAGGGCTTAGGTACTTAGTAGGGTGCGTCTGGTGAAGTTATGGATTCAATTCCGTAATCAAATCCCATAAGGTGGGTTTGTAGCCGCGCGTGTTTTGGTAACATGCCTCGGTGACTTGATGCCGAGTTATGACACTTCTATCTGCTTATTGAATTCGAATGAAGATGTGTGTTAGCATAACACGAGTGAACTAAATGTAATCAAACCGTGTCTTATAAGGCAATTTCCTCCAATGACAACTGTTACTGAGTAAGGTCAGCAGTGGACTTTTGCAAACTGATGATGATGATGATGAAAAATTCCAACTGAGGAAGTATAACATATTATGACGTCAAACACCTGTTTGATGTCATAATATGTTATAACTCTTTTTTATACTATCTCGACATAATGGCTTCCCTACGCCTGATGGAAAGCCAAAGAGAAGCCCAAGTCGCTGTGACAACTGGCAAGTCACTGGTCAGTTACCTGTCAGTTGCCACTGCCATGCCGGCCCAACCCTAACCCCCCACGAGCTTCGGAGACCCTACTCATCAGCAGAAACACGACCCGGAGGTCATTTGGCTGCGGTATTCTATAGAGTGGAGGTCCTTCCCCGGACGGGCAGCTCAATACGAGCTGTAGTGTTTGTATCTATATAATAGATATATATATATATACATTGTCTCACGTACACCAGTAGAGGGGGCGCTGCGATCGACAGTCCGGGTTAAGCCACGGTGCTGGTCGGATCAGGCGTCTGCGCTCGGAGCTGGATGTAGTGGTGAGCCAGTGAAAATAGCAAACCCTTGTGTAATAGTGACTACTACACGAGCGAAGATTCGCTATGCCCTACCTCCCTTAATTAAAACTATTTTGCACCTACCTGTTGGATATGTCCGGGTACCGCTGCGGGCAGACGGGGGCGAAGGCGTCCGCGAGGCGCGTGCCGGGCCAGCTGGGCGGCGGCGGCGGCGCCCCCAGCCGCGGGGGGTGCCCCGCGTACGGCACCCCCCAGAACACCTCCACAGGCTCCAGCCGGCGAGACGCAGGCTCCACTATGATGCCGCGGATTGCTCCTGTCAAGAGAAGATGGTTAATATCCTATTCATTAATAAGACATTTTTTTATTGCTTTTTGGTGGCAGACGAGTAAGCGGCCTGTCTGATGTTAAACAGTAACCGCTGCCTGTGGACATCTGCAATGCCAGCGGTACAGCGATGCCGCTGCCTACCGTGAGGAAAGAGCTGTCTTTAAAGAGCTGTCTCGTTTGATAAGGGACATGTCGTAGCGATTAGGAAACACCGCGGCTGGAAGGTCGTTCCAGAGTTTACAAGTCCGGGGCAGAAATGAACGATGAAAACGAACGGTTCTCCTCCTTTCCGGCTTTTTAATGAGGCGAAAGGAAGCCAATATATAAACTAAATATAAGCTGATATGCTTATCTATCGAAGAAATAGAGGGTATCACAAACCAAGACCGACTAAGAAGTAATTAGTGACATTTGCGTATTTGTAGTTTTAATTACAAAGGCGGTCTCGTAGTAATCCGTGGACCCGGGTCCCACACCCGCCGGTCCAATCAGCGGCGTGTACCGGGCAGGACCGGACGTTTGCGTGCGTTTTGTTCGACAACCGATTAGAGGGAATGTAGGGGAACGCCAAGTTCGGATATACGATATAAAGGAATATAATAGGTCCACCTTAAATCATCATTATAGGTTTCGTAGAAGACGACCAAGGGAATATCAGGAAACGGGCAGCAGAATTCATCTGAGTACAAATAAAGTCCAATGCGGTCACCGAACCCCCTGCCAAGCTTGGCCTATGTCTAGCAATTGTTTGCCATAGCTTCAGGCAAACACTTGGAGGAATTCCCCATAATCGCCACGATCGGCCGGCGCGTTGATCGCAAGGCGTAACTTCTCGCACCGGTGACGCTGCTGCCCGTCATCGGCCCGTGGTTTTTAGCGAGGTAGGGAGTTTAAGAGAGGTAGGGCATAGCGAATCTTCGCTCGAATTGAGCCGCCCGTCCGGGGAAGGACCTCCACCCTATAGAATACCGCAGTCAAATGACCTCTGGGTCGTGTTTCTGCCGGTGAGTAGGGTTTCCGGAGCTCGTGGGGGGTTAGGGTTGGGCCGGCATGGCGGTGGCAACTGAAAAGTAACTGACCAGTTACTTGCCCGTTGTCACAGCGACTTGGGCTTCTCTTTCGCTTTCCATCAGGCGTAGGGAAGCCATTATGTCGAGCCACTATAAAAAAAAAAAAGCTACACCTTCAATCGTGATGTTTATACCGCCACCGATCGGTTGCCAGAGCCTCGTTTGCTATTCAGCTGGATTTATCACGGTCAGGTGAGGATGGCTTAAAGCGAAAAGATGATAGGTCGCTCTCTTACATCCCAACGGTAGGATTACCAAACACATTTTAATTATTTCCTATCTTCTAAGCGTAACGCACTTGGCTTAGCGCACTACCAAGCGCAGACTCCGAAGGGCCAAATTAATTATGTTATCGGAGGTCCATAGCCGCTTTGTTTATCGTGTGTCTCGACGGGCACAATTGGGGGTCCGCCGATACGGCCTATCGCACTACATTGTTTAAATTGCCTAGTTTGTTCCCATTTGGCTCATGTAAAGTTCCTGTCAAACTGTCGTCCCATCGGGTTTGAGTTAGTGAATCAATTATTACTCGTAGAATACCATATTGTAGAAGGAAGGTCACAATATGTACGGTACGAGTGAATCAATTTTTGCTGGATAACCGCGATCTAACTTAGACTTAGCGTCAGGTGAATTTGTGCCAGAAACAAAAATTAAAGAAGTAAGTAATCAAATTTTATTCTATGCGAAAGAATACTTATTTCCCACAGTAACAACACTACCCAATAAGTTCTAAAACCGACGGCTTGAGAAAGACTAAGAATACATTTCTTCAGCGCATTTGCTAAGGTATAAGCAAAACGAACCGTGGAAGACCTCAAACTATCAAGATGATGGGGATGAAAACGAGAAGAACGAGATGTGTGGTGACAAAACATTGCAGCTGGCATTAGATTGAACAAGTCTTCCGAACACTTTCCTATGATACAACCGGTAAAGAACACACAGAGATGTGTGTTTGGAGAATAATTTAGTAAAATTATTACTCATTTTAAGAATATTTTAATTTTATGGTTGATTTTACCAACGAAATATAGGAGACACGTTAATAGTAAAGATATCAGCTTTAATGAACATTTAGAGTTAGTTACATCAAGGGAATCGAAACGTTCGATGCTTAGAACAATTAAGTAAACAACACTCGAGGGAGAATATTGAGTTAGCACTAATCAGCTTTTCTCCAGGTAATTATGTACCCAGGCACTTTGCGAGTGGTACAAATTAAATAAAGCTATAAGTGAGTCTGTGAAATGCTGCGAACGATACCCTTAATGGAGTCAAGTGGATATATGGACGAAAAATAAGGTGTTTAGCGTACATGTCTAGTTAGTTGTCTTCGGAATTTCATTAATGTATGCATGTAGAGGTTGAGGAGCTCGGTGGCGCCCCGGAGGAGCTCGGTGGCGCCGCGGTCTTATACGCTTAACAATGATCGCAACGTTGTGTAACCATTCTCGCGGTCAATCCGATGATGGGTGACCAAAATTTGACACCGATTTCCTCCGTGCTTCGGAAGGCACGTTAAGCTGTTGGTCCCGGGTGCTATCTTTACGAACTCAGATAGCAGTCGTTACATGATATCAGAGATGATGATAACTCTGACGCCTAAACTGGGAATGGGTATAGCTTACCCTAAGTGTCGCGGAGGTCTGATGGCAGTCGCTCTGTGTAAAAGCTTAGCCCTCGCCAAATCTCTCAGTTTGGGAAGCCGATCCTGAGACAATAGGGAAAAAGGCTAGGATGATGTATGCATGTAGAGGAAGATACGACAAGTATCGTCAATCAGTACTTCTTCATATCGGGTGGACAGCATCGCTGTGATGACTGACTGGAAACCGAGGTTTTCTTTCCTGCTTTCCATCAGGCGAGGGAAGCCACTATGCTGAGCCAATATAAAAGAAAAAAAAAGCAGCAAACCCATACCATAGTCAAGTGTGAGACCAACACTGCAGGACCTACGCCTCCTCCAGAGAACACCATACATCCTGAACCCGGGAAATCTGCATCCACTCTCGGCCAACCATCTTTCTTCTGTCATCGTCTTACCGTATTGGAGGGCATCCTGCACTTAGTTTTGTGTATGTATAGAGTGAGTTATGATATTATGATCGCTAGAGAAATCATTCATTTGGAACTATGAGTGGAGATAGTGGTAAGAGATGTTGTGAAAGTGATGGAGTGCCGAAAGTAGAGATAGGCAGACGGTATTGCTCGAATGGACCGTGAGCTCGAAAGGATAAGCCTTATAAGCTAATAGTTTCCACCTAATCTCTCTTCAGTTCAGTAGTTTTGAAAGAAAGAAAGAAAAAATGTTTATTATGTAGCACAAACAACTTAATAGTATTACAGCACTGTTAAATACAAAGGTGTACCTAAAAGGTCTCCGCTCAGCATATGTCGCTGCGCAGATAAGCGCTGCGACGCTGGTATTTTGCGGATGCCTTTAACTTAGACTAATTATTAGGTTGGCTTGGATAAATATAATAATATAAGTAGATAGATACCTATTTTGAACTATTTTATCCTATTGGATTCTGTACAAGCTAGCTACGTACAGTTTTACACACGTAGAAATAAATATATTACCATCCAACCCCTATTCATACCTGTTAAACGCATTAATTACACGATTTGCTTACTTATCTCTCGGTAGCGTACACAACGGCGGTTAAATCTTCCCCCAGCCCGCCTTGTCCTCCCAAAACCATAAACCTAAAGATATTCCCCGCAGCCCATAAACCCGTGAACACAAAATATTCATTGTTAAAGTCTCAAACTTTTGCGCGCAGTGATTCCTTTGTAGGCGTTAGGCGCTTTGTAACCCGCCCTTTATCTTCTCGGCGGATGATATCGGAACATAAAGGGTTGTAATTGAATACAGAATCCACGAGTGGTGAGCCTGATACCGGGCGGATCTTAATTTTATTGGGCCGATGGATTTATAGGCGGTTTTTGAACAGGGTGATTTATTAACCGTGGACTGTGTGAAGCCGGCTTTGCCGTAAATGGATTATTTGTTGTTTGATTTATATTTATAACATACGGACATGGGAAATAGAAGTTGTAGTATATGTTTTTCTTGTCTTAATTCTTTTACATTCGTGCGTCATCATCTGATGATGATCGTAATGATGAGACAATTGATAACAATGACAATTGTCATTTGGAGCCATTTGCCTAGACATCAGGCTTGACACTTTTGCCTGATTCCTGACGTTTAGTCGTTTTTTTTATTTCGCAAGACCGTGAGGCCAGGTGGAGTGACGATTTGCGCAGGACGGCTGGCAATTGCTGGATGCGAGAAGCCCAGGATCTATCAAAGTGGCGAACATTGGGAGAGGCCTATGTCCAGCAGTGGGCTGATACTGGCTAATGATGATGATGATGAGTCGTTTTCTACAAAACCCACGAGATGAGATGAGACGGGATGACACTCACGGTACGGCTAGTCCATAAGTCACTCACGGTACGGCTAGGCCACAAGTTAAAGGTAGCTCAGCCAGCTATGGAAAGGTCTATGCACGGCGTCTCTCTGCGAGATCGGATCCGAAATGAGGTGATTCGGCAGAGAAGCAAAGTTACCGACATAGCTCACCGGATCAGTAAGCTGAAGTGGCAGTGGGCTGGCCACATCAGCCGCAGAACCGATAACCGTTGGGGTAAACGAGTTCCGGAGTGGAGACCGCGTTTCAAACGTAGTGTAAGACGCCCTCAGGCCAGGTGCAGTGACGATTTGCGCAGGACGGCTGGCAAGTGCTGGATGTGAGAGGCCCGGGACCGATCGAAGTGGCGAGCATTGGGAGAGGCCTATGTCCAGCAGTGGACTGATGTCGGCTGATGATAATGATGATGATGAGATGGGGTGGTCAATCCGGAAACCACACGCACAATGTGCTCGTCATGGCCAAAATTGGTCGGAAATCGTCATTATTTGAGCTATTTCAGTTATCAATCGAAACCTTTTCCACAAACCGCCTGTACGACAAAACATTGAGCTTTATTATCCCCACTTCTTTGTTAAATGGATACGAGGATTTTACCAGGAAAAGTCCATTGAAAATGAAAACTTCATTCGGACGGAAATAAAATGTTATCTGATTCTCAGACTGACGATTATTCAATGGCTTCAGATTTCACACGGAAATGGCTTTAACTGAATGAAGAATGAAATGAAAATGGAAGATTTTATGCTTGCTAAATTTGATTTCTGTACTTGTATGTTTATATCGTAGCTTCTCGGCTTACGTGTGATACTCGTATGATTTTTATATATTATGTGTGAGGTGACGAAAGAAGAATACAAATCACCGTTATTTTTCTTCACATAGACGTTAAGAGATGAATAAATATTCAATTCTGACTACATATATTGATCATTCATGACTGACTCGGTGGCTCAATTGGTAGTGACCCCTGCCTTCTGAACCAAAGGCCGTGGGTTCGATTCCCATCCGGGAAAAATATTTGTGTGATGAACACTTGTGTCTGTTCCGTGTCTGGGTGTTTATATTTGTATTGAAGTATTTATTTACCTTCGTTGTTCTTATACCCATAACACAAATGCTTAAGCTACTTACTTTGGGATTGGAGCATTGTATGTGATGTTAACAGAAAAAAAATCATGTAGTTTTTGCCCCCTCCTATTGTGTTTCATGGGTGTCGTAGAAGACGACTCAGGGAATATCAGGAATAATAGCGGGTAGTAGCGTTTACCTGGGTATACATAAAACCTACTGCAGTCACCATGCCTGCCAAGCGTAGTGACTTAGACTAATCCCCCCATATGACAATTGTCATTCGGGGGGAGGCCTATGATAAATAGTGGATGATTTTCATAATGTACAAGAAGCAGTCGGCTGCCAAACGCTGTATTTGCGCCAACGACGACGTTCAAGAGACGCTCGGAAGACGCGGTCCCTTAGTCAGGCGATTCACGAAGATGTTTTTTTTATAAAAAGAGCGTTCAGGATGACCTCACTCCACCTGATGGTGAGCGGTCGTGAGACTACTTATGGGGTAGTGTGGTCGCTCACCGGCGTGTGTGTGCACGATGCGCGAGCTGTAGCGAGGGCCGGCCGCCGCCAGCGACGCGAGCACCAGCGCCGCGCACCACGCCGTCCGCGCGTAATCCATGCGCCATCACGCGGTGCTTGCCTGTCGACAATACGATAAACATATTATTATTACTAGCTGTGCCAGCGACTTCGTCCGCGTGGAATAGTTTCTTGGGTAGTGATTTTAATGACCCCCAGTGCCTGGCAGCTGGCAGCGGCGCGGCGCAGATCTCGGCGCGCTTTATATACCCGCGCAAACGTACAGCAGGCTCGACGTGATTAGTTAAATCGGCGTAACTTTTTTATTTATGGACCGATTAACATGAAACAAACACTAAATGTTAAGGGAAGCTTCCAGCAATATATTAGTGAAAACCGCATCTTAATCGGATAAGCGGTTTCTGAGATTAGCGTGCACAAACATACAGACAAACAGACAAACCGACAAACAGACAAAAATTCCAAAAATCATTGTTTTGGGTACTATTGCATTAATAAAGGCCTCCCATAATATTTTTTCACATATATCTTCCATGTACAGACAGCGATTCGTTACATTTTTATTATATGTATAGATTATTTTTTATTAACCTCTACTGTTCCACTGTTAGGCAAAGGTCTTTTCCACAGATCTCTGTCCAAAGCCAGAGCCTGCCAATCGAAGGATTGACACATTGACACTGGCATGCTAGCCTACACCCATGCCAAGATATGATACCATGCCGTAAGACAGCTATCTTCCACCGCGGCGACCACTTAGCTAACAGGAATGCTTTGCTATTTCAAGATAACACGACAAATCGATGCGGGCTATATCTAACTATGCAGGTAACATTTATCAATACGCTCCAAATCCAAGCTAAAAAGCAATTCGCAGACGCCGGTGCAGGCGATACGGGCTAATTGAGAAACTTGGTAACGGACACGACCGCGGGAACCCTTTATTGGTCCCACCTTAGCCTTACGCAGTGTATTGTTTTCGGTGGGATCGATGCTGTAGGCAGATAGCATAAAGTCGGTCAAGCGCGAGTTGTATTCGCGCATTGCAGAAACAAATATAACTATTAGTCCGCACTTTAATGTTTGTAATCACAAAGAATGTGTATTTTCTGTATTTGAACAAAAAAATAACCGTTACTAATGTTTTGGTACTACTCGTAAAAATATCTATTAGGAGTAGAAATTAATAATTGTTCTCAAACTTCTCCATAAACTACAATTTTCACGATTGTAGTTTATGGAGAAGTTTTAGAACAATTAATATTAAGACACTAATACAAGAGTTAAATAATATGGCAATAGATCTTTAGATTTCGTTAACCTAATGTTTTGCACTGTTTTAAACAAAAAAAATTGCAACTTATAGAAAACTTCTATGATTAATATTTGACATGAAATTTAACTCAATTGGACACTTCTCCATGTTCCTGAGAGTGTTTTCTGGCTATAAACAATAAAGTTGATAAGGCGTAGTTTTTGCGTAGGTATAACCGTTGGGGCACCAAAACGTACATTTATAGGGTTATCCGATCGGTGCGAGCGATGCCGCAGTAAATTCGTATACGGACAGATAGACATAACCGAATTTGCTTACTGGTCCGATATCGACAGCTTCGCTTGTGCTTGGCTTTCCGTGACTACGGAAGCTACAGAACATGCTTTGAAATAAAGCGCGCTATTTTAATATAGTGATAGAACTTATTGTCTTGGTTATAATTAATTACTAATGTAACCACTAAGAAATACACATATTTAGTGAGGCCCCAGAGCTCTTATTTTGATACCAAGATTTCTGTGTGATGTTTTCTTGAATTTATATTCTAGTTTGATTTTAAATGTGTGTGTGCATGAACATGTCTGTTTGTATTGGTCTGGGTGTTTTCTATGTATAATTTTTATTTATTTACAAAAAAAATGTATCTAAGTAAGTTTATCAGTACCCATAGTACAAGCTTCGGCTTAGTTTGGAGCTAGATGGCGCTGAGTGGCCCAGCGTGGCATGTCTTGGGTTATATATTTGTTTATATAACATAGATGATGTATATGGCATAAAAATAATGCGCCTTCCACACACTTGGCCGGCTGCGACAGCCGAGACCGGACCTTTGCTTGTTAACGTGTTACATAATTCTAATGTTCCTATAGAAATCATTTAGCTCTTGTAGCCTTATTAGAACAAAAGCTACCATTTAACCCTACATACCTACGACATACAATGTTGACGGTTTCAGTAAGATACGTATAAGGCCGGGCACTCCTCCCGGCCTGGCGCCGACGGAGCGCTATTTGTCCGCGCCGCCCCCTCGGCCGGCTGCCTGCGACGGCCCAGACCGGCCCTTTGCTTGTTAATACGTGTTAGATAATTCTAATGTTCCTCTAGATATGGTTAGGGGTTAGTCAAAGACGTAACAGATGGTACTTCAATGTTATAGATAGGGAATTGCCTCAATTGAGAACACTGTGGAAACGGAATCGTTTTTGGTAATAGGCTATTATGGCTAAAATTGTAATTAGTCCGTATTTTAGCTTAGGTATTCAAAAATAAAAGACACGTATTTTTTTATTTGTAATTTAGACTAAAAGTTAAAAAGTTATAGCCCGTTGAAATTACGCGTGACGTCACTCGGTGAGGCATTTTTACGTGAGCGAGTGACGTCAAAGACTCCCACTCCTAACTTTTGGTGCCTTGTATCTTTGCTATTGTTTATTCGAATGAAAAAAGGAAAAATACGTGTCTTTTATTTTTGAATAAACTAAAAGACGGGCTAATTACAATTTTTAGCCATGATAACCTATTCATCAATGATGAGTCATCATCACCAGCTCATGTAAACATCCATTACAGGTTGGTGGAGACCAATGACAATTGTCATTTGGGAGAATTTGCCTTAGACACCATTTTTGGCAGGTGGGTTGGTGACCGCAGTAGGTTTTATATGCATCCAGGTTAAACCTGCTGCCTGCTGATATTCCCTTAGTCGTCTTCTTTGACACCAACGGGATGAAATGGAGTGGCCGTATTAAAAATCCGGACACTGTAAACGTCTGATTATATAAAATCTTTCTAGTTTTTTTGAAATTATATCGTTGGATATCGTATCGTAACGTAGCACGAGTTGTTATTATTCCTTGGAGACAACACTACTCGTACTAAATTGATAGCTATACTTGTACGTATTTTCCAACGAAGACGCTCAACATTTCTCTAACCAAAAGAGATACTTCAAAGCACTAAAAGAGCCTTGCAACGGAGGGTTTTTAAGAAATATTAGAGTGGTTAGGAAGTTCCGAAGCGGGAGGTTTAAAGCTATACATTAAGAGAACGTGAACTGTTTCGTAAGTTGTTACTTCCATTATGTGAACGTGGATACGGGGAAAGTTCTTTTTTATGTTTTGTGTTGTTTTGTGGTGTGCGAACGCGAGCTGACGCCTTGCATGTTAAAGTATAGGGGAAATTCTTCACAGCACAAACATTGCCAATATTACAATAAAGAATTAAGAGCAATCGGAGATGCTAATGCAAATAAAAACGTATGTATACCATAGTTTTCCAAGTAAGCGCATATTACAAGTTAGTCCTCAATAACTTCCACTTCTTCGGTCTTATTTCAACAAAAAGAAAATGCTCTGTAAAGCTATACATTTCGTTGACGGATACCCAAAATATCAAGTCTCAGCCGTCTCTCAATGTTTTTAAAATACCTGTCTAATAGTCAAAGTCAAAATAATCTTTATTTGTATAGGTTTTTATGAAAAACACTTAAAAATCGTACACTTACACATAATGACAGTCCACTCTATTTGTAGACGCGAAAAAAACAAACCATACTCACTTTACGTCTACCTAAAAGTGTTTACACGTTGTCCACGAAAAAAAAGTGGTCTATGCACTTTTTTTTTCGTCGAGAAT